>JAJQZP010000142.1:0-220000 GCA_025403435.1 Artocarpus heterophyllus | reverse complement strand
CAACCGATTCTACTTCAGTTTACTTCACCTTTGTAGGAGATAATCTTGTCACTTGGAGATGCAAGAAACGACACATTTCGTTCAAGTGTTGAAGCTAAATACTGAGGCATGGCTCCCGGGATATGTAAAGTTTTGTGGCTGAAATTTATCTTACAAGACTTAGGCTATCCGCTTCAGTGACCAATTCGAGTATATTGTGATAATAAAGCGGCGTATGATACTACTCATAATCCACTCTAACATGATCTTACAAAACATGTCGAGGTGGACAGATTTTTTATCAAAGAGAAGTTAGAAGAAAAAGTTGTGGAATTACCCAAAATCCGCTCATAAGATCAACTTGTAGATATCCTCACAAAAGCCGTCTCAAGTAGAATAGTCACAAAATTTATAGACAAGCTAGGCATGCAAGACACCTATGCACCAACTTGAGGGGGAAATTTAAATAATTGACGTTAATAGTTACTCATCATCAATTCAACAAAAAGGCTGCAAAAAGCTACTACCATCGAATATTGAATTCACACTGTTCACCTACCACAACCATTTGTTCTTGCAAGTTGTAATTTCATACTCCGTAATTGATGCGGCATTTGTATGTTATTGCTTATTTAAGAGCAAATGTAATCTGATTGAAATCTAGAAATAACAACACATTTATTTCTTCAATTTGTGGATATATTGCCCTCGTTTGCCTTGATAAACTCTTGGATTCGAGCCAACGTATATAGATTGGGATCCATATGCAACAAAGGAATGCCATCCCCTTCCCTGAGTTACTAAAAGAAAAGTGGATGTCTTTGTGTAAGTATAAGAATAAGAAGGTGATGAAATGGGATTTACAGGTGTTGCTGGTTCTTGGTGCTGCTGGGGCTGTTGGTCTGGCAGCTGTGCAAATTGGAAAGGTTTGTGGTGCCATTGTAATTGCTGTTGCAAGGTACCTACTCATTCCAATTTTTGTTCATTCGAGATTTTTCATATTGGTATTCCGCCGCCAATAGTGGAGTTGGGTTTTGTGTTGTCTGTTGGAATTTCAGGGGAGCTGAAAAGGTGGAGTATTTGAAAGCACTGGGTGTTGATCATGTAGTGGACTCCGGAACTGAAAATATTATCCAAAATTTCAAGGGCTTCCTCAAGGCCAGAAAGCTTAAAGGAGTTGGAAGTTTTGTATGATCCTGTCGGAGGCCAGCTTACGAAAGAATGAATGAAGCTATTGCTGGGGGGCAAACATATAGATCATAGGCTTTGAAAGTGGAGAAGTCCCCGTCATCCCTGCGAATATAGCGCTTGTTAAGGTAATCTGTTAAAATTCCAAATGTGGACTTTTAAACCTAAAATGCATGGCAATTACATCTTTAGAGTAAAGTTCCGTAAAAGGTTTCTGCTTAACAAAAACCAAAAAAAGGAGCTTGATTTTTTGTGTTAATAGAAGTGCTATACATGTTTGTCGCCTGTCTTTGCCTCCAATGAACTAATGACCTTGTATCACATTGTGGTCCTTTTTTTCTTCCTTTGTCAGAACTGGACTGTTCATGGACTTTACTGGGGTAGCTACAGAATTCACCGACCGGGTGTTCTGGAAGATTCCCTTAGGGAGCTACCATCCTGGGCGGCAAGAGGCTTGCTCAAAATCCACATTTCTCACTCTTACAGCTTATCAGAGGTTAGGAACTGTTTATATACTTCTTTCATTCCTTTTGTGTTTCCTTTAGTTTATCACAGAATTATCGTACTCCACTTGTTAGCATAAGAACTCCTAACTATTGTCAGTTGGACAATTGATGTTTATAGATAATAACAAATTTAATCCAAGGATTATTAAGTGGCTAATGGGTGGCCAACCCCTTACCAATCGTCATATAATGATCTTTCTGGATGATGTAGGGAAATGCACAGAAATGGTTAAAGGTCGCGTCCATTTGCAATTGATTTAGTTAGCAAGTTTGTAGCATATTTGACCACTTGCTGTTTTGAAATTCAGACCATCCGATTTGAAATGAATTTTGATAATTATTGCTGCTTTTGTAGTCGCATCATGATTCATGAGAGATTTCATCTAACCTCCCCAATTGCTTGTTCTTAACAGGCCACTCTTGCCTTTTCTGCTATTAGAGATAGGAAAGCAATTGGAAAGGTGATGATTGTTCTTGACAGCGGGAGAACCGTAAGGTCCAAGCTTTAATATTGACCAGGATTCAGCTTGGATGGGTTGGAGATTTTATAATTTTAGCAATTTTGTGCTATAAACAATAAACTTTAATCTTCCATTGTCGCTTGTTTAGTTATTGTAATAAGAATAAAACCTAAAGGAATCGTGGGCAAGATGTAAATACAAGTTTTTTGACAAATAAAGGTCTGGTTTCAATATGCTTTCCCTGTAGATCCTATTTTGCTTTTAGAGTACGCCAGAGTATAGTAACAATTGATGGTGGCTCGTTTGATTTGCATGTTCAAATCACAGTTTTAACTATTTTATTATAGTATTTTCTCTCATAAAAGTTTAAATTTCTGTTTAAATAGTAACATAAAACGTCACAATTTCACTTGCTTTCGTGTACAGGTCATGCAGAAAAACGTATTTGCCATCAAAGCAAACTTTTGCCATCAGCATGTCATTGAAAATATAGTAAAGCGACACAGAAAAAAAAAAAAACTTTAAAATATTTACACGTTCAGGTTTTCTATATACACAGGACGAGAAGAATGAAATTGCTTGAGCAAAGTCAAGGACGAGCTCTATCTGGTTCTGCTGTCGGTTTTCATAAAGCGTATGTGTTCCTGTTGCAGCATCTGCCCTCCGTGCACAGGATCAAAATTACACCTGTAGAAACTGAAAACAAGACAAAATGGATGAGAAAGCAACTCAAGCATGAAAACAACGATATATACAATTTTGCTTGGTTAAGGTTCTCGGGTTCCCAAAGCTTATAGTGTTAGGGTGTTTGGCAAATGGGTTTGAACTCAAAAATTAGTTCAAACACTATAACATACTTTATATTATAACGCTAGAGCATATTTTTGTTATACGCTTTAGCGTGTGAAAATTTTACACCGTGAACAGTTTAAACTCATGAGTTTGAAACATTTTGCAAAACACAAGGTAGAAAGATTGTTCTTCACAAGCCAAAAAGGAACAATTCCTATTGAATTTAAACAAACTCCAAAAGTTAAGCTATGAAAAACCGGACATAAAAGCTCGGAAAGAAAGAAGTTAAGAATGATTGACTGTGAATCATAGCAGTGCAGTCACTTTATTAAAGGAGGTTTGCTCATCAGACAGGCGTAACGTACTACAGCTAAGGAAGTACCACTAGCTTCTAGCCAAAATAACAATAATAATATTAACAAGGAAGTACCACTGGTATTTTGGCTTCTCAAAGAGCATATCAAAATGAATTATAAGATGGTGTTTTTGGTCACCAAAAATGGGTATTTGTAATAGGTTTATTAGAGACTCTGTGACCGATAGTTAAGATTTCGAAACTACAATGAAAACAATATACAAATATAAGTAAAGAACAGTTCCACACCTTCCATCCAAGCCAACAATAACGACAGTGTTCTGAGATCCAAAAGCTGCAATGAATTGACTGTCTTCTGGTAAGTGGAACTGAGCGAATGACCATTCAGAGCTGAAATATTTTGGTAAAACCCCTGAAAAAATTTTGGAAAATGGAAAAGAATACATCAAAAACATGATTAGATCCATATATCACAAAATATCCCCAAAGAAAATTTTGAGTACTACTTTTCTTTCTCCTTTTAATACAAATATCCATGCAGATTAGAAATTCAATCAAGTCCTTGAAACTACTTGTTAACACATCAATCTAACCTCTCATGAAAGACAATGATGAACCAGGATTGGCACCAGTGTTTGGAGAAATAAGAGCATCAAGGGAAGCTGAAGAATTTTGGTAAGTCAGAGGTTGCCCTTGAGCAGCACTTGAATTAGCATATGAATCCTCCCCCACAACACGAACTCGTAGGCTGAATATGTGAACGGTACCTTTGTCGCTGGATGTAGCCAGCCACTGGACATTTGGAGAGAGAGCAATACTATAAATTTCTGCTCTGTCCACACCTCTACGTACCTGCAAGATTGAAGGCGATAAATTAATACACAACTTCCTAAAAAGCTACCCTTGAAGAATGTAATAGAATAGTGCCACAACTCTAGAAAATAGAATTCTTAAATTGCACATAACATGTATCATAAATCGATAATAAAAATATGTAAGTTCAGGATGCTACCTCTTGTAAGCGAGTCCCATCCATTGTGTTGAAGATTCTTATTAAAGTGCCCTTTGTACTAGCAGTTGCAAGAAGTAGTCCATCCATTGTTAATGTCAAGCAGGCAACATGAGAATCATGAGCATTAATTAACTTCGTCATATTTAGGCCAAAGTGTTCGATTCGAACATGTCCTCGTTGAAGGCCTGGGCAAGCCAGTACAGATGTATTTGAATGGTGTGAAAGGCAGCATAGCCCCCTCGGATTTGCTAGAGTCTCAATCTGGTGAAGCAGCTTCAGATCCATAAAGTTGTGAACATATATTTTATGTTCAAGAACAACTACAATTCGATCCCGTCTTAGTTTCACTGCACGGACCTCAGACCTAAATGAAAATTCACCAATACAACGGCTCTGATGATCGTCCCAAATTATAACCTTATTTGGCGGATACTGGGAATTAGCTCCTCCTCCAACAAGTGCAAGAATGTTGCACCGAAATAGCATCTCAACAATTTTGAATCCGCCGCTTTTTAAATCACGTCTGAAAGTCTCCTTGAAAGGGTCACAGTTATATATACGAAAACCACGGCTTGTCCCAGCAGCAAAGCAACCATAATCTTGATTCCAGGACACTGAAAGTAACTCTATTTCATCATTGTCATTCATCTCTGGTTCGAGCTGGTTAAAAGAACTAGAAGCTCCACTCTCTGGGGATTCATATGTGCCAACCCTTGCAGGTGGAAATATTCCTCGAGATGTTGAAACAGTTGAACTCATGTGGGAAGAACGCACAGTCATAACCAGTTACTGCAATAAATGATAATGTGAAATTGTTAGGTTCGTGGAACATGAATAGATAGAAACTCACAAGTTAAAACAAGCTAATGATTCTGGGACTAAGAGAGCCCGCAAAAGGAAAAGAACACCTCAATTTTTCCCAATGTGAAGGAAAATACCTATGCATGAACAGAATTCCAAAAATTCTTAAAAATGGAGACAGAAAAATATGGTGAAAAAACAGAATTTCCTCGATACTACTACTGCAGAGTACAGCTAATTTAAAAGACATATAACCCAACGCTTCCAACAAAGCACCGTAGAATTGCAATCTGGAAAAAGAGGAAAAAAATAAAGGTAGAAAAAAAAGAAGAAAGACTCAAAAATACCAATTTCAGACCATAACTTTCATAAAAAGAACCTAAGATGCGTATAAGGTTGCACCAATGTCAAGATCCATACAAATCATAAGAACCAGCCCACCAGGCATAATCATTACAAAACAAGCAACCAATCAGCAAAAAGTCGACCTCTTTCGAAACCCAACCAACATTGGAAGGACCAGAATCCTTTACCCTCCCCCAAATAGTTACCCCCACTATAACCATCTCACAAAAGTCTATGACCAACAATTCATACCAGCTTATTCCCCTACTGTCAACAGAAACCTAATTTCTAAAGAAATTCCCAACGTCCATTGCCTATTCTCCAAAGTAAACTCCAATCAATACAATAATTACGCCCTAGGCCAAAGATAACACTTATCTATGCACATCAAAAGATACCTTTTTTTTTTCCTTCCTTTGGTCAAACAAAAAATTTGATCAGAGAAATAGAATTGTATCCATAGAAACAGAGAGATCCTAATTTCACAACAATAATTTACACATTAAAAAAAAAAAACTGTTTGCATATTATTATCAAAACAATTGAAGTGCAAATCTTTGGAACCCAAACAACGATAGCTAATCATCAACTTATACGAGCTATATCCAATCAAACCTTGCCAAAATTTCAATCAGAACAATAAAAGTGGAAAAATTTAAAGATACAGATCAAATTCTTCGAGAAATTAAAGAGAGAAAATCGAAAATTGCGAAGAAGATGAACATGCATACATAAAATTGAGATTCACAGAAATATGAATGACGAGAGAAGAAGAAAAAATTGAGAAGAAAATGTCGGCGATTGGATTCTAAACTCACCAATGATCGAATTGCGAAACCTCCAAACCTTCCTCCGATCTCAGACACTGACACACACTAATATCTCTGGCTGTTTTCTCTCCTTCCCACCAGACAAACGACAACAATTCGATTCCTCTCTCGCTCTCTCTCTCTCTCTAAAATTATTAAAATATATTTTTTTTTGTCTTGTTCTTCTCGCAAAGCTGCGTCGTTTTAGGCAGATCTTTTTTTGTCAGTCGTTTAAACGAGTGTGATGATAAAACAAGGGTTAATATAATAACTATATTTTTTGTTTTTATTATTTTTTGTCATATTTTTTTAAAAAAAACTATAAAAAAATATTTTTTAAATTTAAAAAATTATAACAGTTTCATCCTTGTAAATATTTTTGACTAAGAAAACATAAGGGTAAAGTAAAAATATCCTTAATTAAACATGCAGACTTCTATGAAATATACGTTTCATCTCGGAAAAAAAATTTTAAATTCAAAAAGTCATAAAACAAGGTATTTTTTTATATAAAAAATGATGTTTTGTTTTAGGATATTTTTTTTATGTTTTTACTATATAAAATAGTTTTTATAACTATTTGAAGGTAGTCATGTTATTTTGCTTAATTTTTTATTTTTTAGGATGAAATTGAAATAAATTTTTAGAATAAAAAATATTTTTATAGTTTTTAAAAATAGATAAACATAGTTAAAACTATATCATTATACATTTAACCCGATAAGATAATGAGTAAATAATGACTCGTAGCGGAAAAAAAAAAAAGAAAAAAGAAAAGTGTGATGGAATGACGTGCATCAATTTTTGCTATTTTCTTGATCCTCCAAAATAAATAATTATTATAACGCAAGAGCTCCGAGCTCCACAAGATTTGAGGAATTCTCTGGCAATTTGCACTAATATATATATATATATTTCTATTATTATTTTTTAATTAAATTTCACCCACATAAATGCCTGAATTTTGTTGAATATATAAATTGTCTGAGTTACAATGTAGAGAATATGTTTAAAACATGTTACTATAATTATTTTTTTCCTTACCGATAAATTATTTCTTATTTGTTCCACATGAATAAAAGCTTTTATAAAGTTTTTTGGTGGGTTCACAGCCTACAGTAACTCGCAGACCCCCTTTTTTTTTTTTAAACCCGTCAACAACCAAAGCATGTTTTTTTAGCTACACAAGAAAATTGTTTAGGGCTTATTGGGAGATATTTACCATTCCTAAGAACTCAAATAAGTGATTGTGACGTGTAATTTAATACTAATAGTAATTTTACACATGCGGCCATCAAGTTAAGAAAAGTAAGCGAGTGTAAATATACTGGTCATATTTGGTTCGTCGATTCAAATTTTGTTGATTTAAATTTTTGTTTGAACTAAAAAAATTGATTTGAATGATTTAAATTACAATATGAATTGGCGTTTGTATGTATGATTAAAGTGAAAATCTAAACATGAAATAAAAAACAATTTGTGTTTGGACAGTAGAGAGAATGAGCATATTTTTATTGTTCAAAACAGGTTTGAAAAGTTAAATGTAAGAGCGAAACTGTCACGCCCCGGAGTATGGGAGGTGACGTGATGGATTATTTAAATTAATTAAAGGAGAATTTAATTAAAAATCCAGAGTTTAAGGGGTTGAATTAAATATAAAATGTGGGATTCATTAAAACACTTTATAAAGAGTTCATATACATTAGACAATTTAAAACATTAAACGAATAAATATTAAAATAATAAAGCCGCGAGTATGGGTCCCACAGACCACAACTTGTGCACACACATGGTACTGACAATATCATAAATACAATCACAGTCCAAGTACAATTAAAGTTAAATCTTACATGCCTTGATTAAATTATACAAAATATAAATTAATCCTCCTATTGCTCTTGAGTTCGGTCTGAAGAATCCTCTCCAAACCTAAATGGGAAACCACCTAGAGGGGGGGGGGGATTTTAAAACAAATCTATAAAATAATTTAATTTAAAGGAACATTTCATTATTCAAGAATTATTTAAAAGAAACCTTAAATAAATAAATAAATAGATAAATAAATAAACAATTTTAAGTAAAACCATTCTTACCCAGAATAGTTTACTTAGATAACCAGAAATATCATTTTCTTTTTCCTAGGCAAACCATAGTAACATCACCACCGTAGTGGCCCAGCTGAGTTTTGGGACCTGCCCCCAAGGTCGATCGCTACACTACCCGATCTCTGATATGGCATCATGCCTATATGTTTATTATCATTATCATTCAAACCCAATTACCGAGTGTTGTCATTTACATTCATTATGAAATCTATTTCAGTTCACGGTAGATCAAATAAAACCGATAAATTCATTTTTCAAACAACCGTTGAAAACATTTTAATAGAAATCATTTTCAAATCCAAATCATTTCAAAACCAGGCTACCAAAGAAGTGGGGTAGAAGTCCTACCTCAATACTCGTGCCGGTGCCCCACACCGTAATCCCGGTCCGCTATACGTTAGCTCCACGGAACCACGAACGATCCTAGATACAAACTAAGTCGATCAATATCTAGTTCGAGACATTCTATGTTACTAAACCATTTCATGATGTCCTAGTATGCCATTTGTACCTTTAAAATCATCCTATAAGGTTGGAATTTAAATCAGGGTTCAAAACAGCAAAAACGGGTGAAAATCACAAAATTTTCTATGCCTCGGTCGGCCTGCCGGACTCCCTGCTTCGGCCGGCCGAACTGTACAGTTCGGCCTGCCGGAAGCCAGGTCCGGTCGGCCGGTCATCTCCCCAGGTTCGGCCTGCCGGACGGAAGAACACCGGCCTGTCGATCCCTATTCCGGCCTGCCGAACTGGGAAAACCCAGAAATTCTAGCCGCGGGTTTCAATTTCCCCAAAACACAAATCTTGATCCTAACCTGTTTTTCTCAAATCCCAGGCATAGAAAACATTCATAGATGATAGAAAAACTGTGACACCCGTTATTCTCCTAACGGGTATTGAGGTAATTAAATTAATTTTTAATGTATAAAAAAAAATTGCTTCATTTAAATTTATTTTATAATATTTATTTTTATCTATTTTTAAGTTTTCTAAAATTCTCCTATATTTATTTAGTATGATTACTAAAAAGCCTTAGAATTTCTAATAAATCTCAAAAATGTCATATTGGCATTATGTGTGTTAAAGTCTTTAGATGAGACATAAGGATATCTTTTCCAACTACTCTTGACCCTCATTTTCTTTATTTCCTCCGTGACATGCTTCAACATGTCTCCTCTATAATTGTTTCTATCACTTCTCTTCAAAGATTTCATCTTTTCTTCCTTTCTCTTCCACGGTTCCCACACTCTTCTTCTCATTTCTTTGCTGAAGCAAAATACTTAGAGAACTTCTTCAAGGCAGCCATAAAAATCAGCCACCATCACCTCCATTTGAGCAAGAATTTCAGTCATACCGAAGTAAAGGAACCTGTTTTGAAGCCATTTCAAGCTTCCAACTAACCATAATCCGAGGTTAGAATCTTATGAACAAATTTAGTCTTTCATTTATAAATTTTCTTTTATACTAAAGGATTATTCAAATTTGCGTTCTTAAACCTAAGTATATGTTTGTTGCTATTTTGGAGCATATGTATGAAGTCTAAGTGTATATGCCCTAGACAGAAAATTTATATTGTTAAACTTTATAATACCTCTATGGGCAGTGGTTATTTCTTGAAATTCTAAGATTAAATTAAAATAAATTTTATGAATGTAGTTGTATGTTGTGCTTTAGTTTTAATTGTCCTTATGCACGCCTTAGGATCAAGGGAGTATGGAGCTAACGTTAATTGATTCCAGGATTAAGAGACTGTTGATAAGCTTAAAAGGTAGGGATTCTATTACTCATCTTTTGTGAGGTTTTTATAGAATTAAAATTGATTGTTTTGCCGCAATATATATATATCTATGTTGAACTGATATTATATGAGTATCACATATGAAACTATGACATGGACTCGTCTTGTATTGTACGGCGAGGAACATAATGAATTGACACATGTTATAAATTGAGAAGCATGGTTAGGAAAACTAACTCTATTGATAATGATTCAATATAGAGAAATTGTGAGACATGAAAAGGGCGACGGTTACGTCCTTGGGCATGAATACCCTAAAAGGTAAAATAGGGGGAAGGTGATGACGCTTCCTTGGGTTGAAAGTCCCAGAACACACTGTACAGGAATTGATTTGGTGAGGACTCGGGGCTTGATGTCCCCTCACCGGAACACCCTTGGAATGTTTATAGGGTGATCAAGTGCGCCCATTTGGGTTTCGATGAGTTGAGTGATACTCAATTTAACATGGATACCTAGGAACAATGATGATTGGTAATATTTGTATAAATGTGTAATTATGACACTTGGTAATGATTAACTACGGTATCCATAAGATGTGATCATAATAAACCTCATAATCTGGAATATGATGTGACTTACTAACCATGCAGATTTTAATGTGGTAATGATAAAAACCTGAAGGTGAGTAATGGCTTTCTCTACTGAGCATAGTGTTGCTCATACCCTTATGTTTATATCTTTTCAGGACTCACTAAGTGTAAGGTGGCTACGAGAAATATAGTTGAGGAAGTGATGTAACTATATTACATTGGGACTGCTCAATTGTAAAGAATGTTCTTCATGATAATGTAAGCATCAATTGTTACTTTCTGTGACTGTATTATAATGTGTTGAGGGTTAAAATGATGATGACAACAGTTTATATTATTAAATTTAAGGTGCTACATTAAAACTGTGGTTTAATTGTCGTTTATATTTTTATTTTTGAGTTGAGAGTTTTCATTTAAGTCCCGGGCAAATTTTATTTTTAAGGTTTTACTTTTATTATTTATTTTTATTTTATCTCATTAAAAACTGTTAACCCCCATATAGGGGCGTTACAGAATTTTTGGTATCAGAGCCTAGGTTCGGTTAACCTAGGGAGTGTAGCACCACTTTAAAAATATATTTTTGAGATGGTTTTGAAGCTGAATTTTCATTGTCATCATCAAAATGAACCTTCACATTGATTTATACAGTCTAGAAGGATGTAACATGGAAATGCCATAGAATGAAAATACTAATGGTTATATGAGTACAATAATTACATAGAAGGAAAGTATTAATAGTTATGAGGGAATGATAATTATATGGAATGAGTTTATAAGTAGAATGCTTATGAGAGATTCGTATAATATTTGGATCTATAAGCATATATAATTCGTATAAACGATGAGAAATTCGTGTAGATACGAGGATTTAATAGCCTTTTGTCTCGTGAAAAACAATAAGAAATATAAGGCTTGATTTATTGATTTTAAAGTTTGACATAGATATGCCAAATTTTTCGTAATTGATTCAAACCTAAGTAATGATTATGTGTGGATTCGATGGAGCACATAAGTGTCAATAACTTTTCTTAAAAGTTCTATTTATTTGAGGAATATGATATAAGTTGGGAATCATGGTATTGAATCTTGAGAGAGATAAATGTTAGACTTTTGGTCTGTTGAGACTGTGTAAAGTCTAGAATGCATGAATATCAAAATTGGAATATTTCGTTACGAACATTGTATTTAAGTGTATCAGTGAATCTTTTGGTTACCTAAGGTTTTGTTATATGAGGAAATTATATATTGTATGAGTAGAATTGTGGGGATTGTAGATGTTCTTAAGTAGTAACATCTAGTGTCTTTGTTCGTTGATATGGTCTACGTTGAAAGACGTAAATCGTATTGATTTCAAGGTTAGTCACATTCTAAACCCTTGGTAGCAATGATGACGAATCCATTGATGGATGTTGAGTATTAAGAATAACATATGGGTGTATGCATTGTTCAATAAGGTTTTGATTAAAACAAAATTATTTGAGTTGCTGGATCATTCAGGAAGATCCTTGTTGTCGTTAAATTAGATTTGTTGTTCATAATTAACTTTATCTATAGTGGGCTTTAAATTGGGTTTAAGATTTATACAAATTGGTTTTCAATTTTATGTTTGTTATTTAACTCGTTCCAAATGTGTCAAGGCCCGAAACAACCTGATCATTTTCACTTAGAACATTTGGGCCTAGTTTAAATCTTAAATCAGTTTGATTCACACTGTCTCTCCCACGTGGTTTCTATACGTGTCATATACAGTGGTTTAATCATTGTTTACATATACGTTTACTGTGCATAGGAGCTTATTTCTCCGAGTTCACTTTTTCTCTCTTAATTTGTTATTTTCTCTCTAAATCGCAAATCCTCTTCTTTTTCATTAAAAAATTCTTCTTTTCCTCTAAAAGAAGAAGGAATTCTAGGATTCTGCAATTTACTATCTTAATTTTTCCTTTCTATTTACTCTTCTTTCATCTCATCATGGACCCAAAGTACCAACACCTGAGAAAGTATTTCCCATCACTCTCCCAAAAGATTCTCAGAAAGAAATACAAGGCTAGAATTACTCGGTTGTGGATTCTTATGCGTTTTGGTATCCCTTGTGATGTGAGAATGTTGATAGAGGGGAAAATCCGTCCGAGTGACTTTAGTCAAGATGTCGGTTTACCAGGAACGGGTACCAGTCGTAGTGCAATGAAAAGAAGAGCTCGTGCCATCGTGGTCACTTGTAACAAATGTGGAAGACAAAATTGTAACGGTAAATGTACTTCACCTGGTTATATGTCTACGAATAGAGAGGATAAAATAAGGTTTTGTAGGGATGGACTTTCAAAGGAGAACTTGGATAGCATCGATCCTCCTCTCCACGGTCACCCTAGTGGATATGTTCAAGGAGCTATTTTTAAACTCTGGCCTAAATTTTATACAGAAAGACAACGCCTCAGGAATATGGTATTTCTAGATCCTGTTTGCCAAGCCATAAGAAAACTGGATGGGAAATAAGTCATCGCTCTATAAAGGTTATTTAGTCTTTACTTATTTGAAGCAGTTTTAGCTGATGTTCAACAGTTTGTGTTTTTCTTTTACTCAGAATATTTGCTTTTGTGTTTGAAATAATTGTGATTATTAGATTGATACAGTAAGTGTTAATATCTTATTTAATTTATGATTTTCTTAAATATATATATATAATAAAATATATTATCTTATCAGACACGTTACATACGGTACAGTAATATGTTTGAATTTTGAAAAGCTTATCCAGATATTTCAAGATTTGTGTCTCAAATTTCAAAAGTTCTACAGTATTTGTCGTTTATATTAAATTTCTAGACTTGGTGTATATTTGTCAAAAAGTCTACAGTTGTGTCAAGAGGGTCTTTTGTCGAATTGTTCTTAATTGTCAAAAGTTATACAATTAGAGTCTAATCTTTTTCAAAAAGTGAATCAGATTTTCTGTAAACTATCAATCACCTTATCTTACTTTCTTATCCGCACAAGATTTTGTTTAAATCTTTGGATTACCTTTTCATTACCTACTCGTCTATCTCTTTAGCCCTTTTTGTATATTTCTCATCTTTAAAATCTCATGTAGAACCCGAAGTCTAAGTGGAGCAGACATTAAGCAACCACTTCTATAAACCAAATATGTCTACCTCCCAGTCCACGAAGAAAATAAAGAATGTCTGTGTCTTTTGTGGTTCTAGCCTTGGAAAAGATAAAGCTTATTTAGAAGCTGCAAATCACTTAGGGCAAGTCCTAGCACACAAGAAGATTAACATAATCTATGGGGGTGGTAGTATAAAAATGATGGTAAATATGGCACTAGCAGCTAGGTCTAGCGACGCTACTGATGTAAGAATTTGGCCTCATATTCCAGTTGAAGGAAACCTTTGTAAGGAAGCCATAGGTAAGGGAGAAGGAGTCAGGAGTATCCCTA
The DNA here is from genome assembly GCA_025403435.1 of Artocarpus heterophyllus. Lineage (NCBI taxonomy): Eukaryota > Viridiplantae > Streptophyta > Magnoliopsida > Rosales > Moraceae > Artocarpus > Artocarpus heterophyllus. Next base: position 205,934 of record JAJQZP010000142.1, on the reverse strand, counting down.
ATAATTTTAAAGACATAATCTATAATTCTGATGCTTTTATAGCATTACCTGGTGGTCTAGGTACTCTTGAGGAAATATTTATAGTTGCTTGTGGGCAATTGTTGGGCTTTTATTCCAAACCTTTGGGTCTGCTGAACGTAAAGGGTTTTTATGACGGTCTTTTGAAATTTCTAGATTACGCTGTGGAAGAAAACATCACTACAGAATCGGAGAGACAAATCTTTGTCACTGCTTCAACAGCTGAGGAATTGATAGATAAAATGCAAATCATACATCCAGAATCCGACACTGCAACATCCAAGCTTGAATGGGAAAGGGAAAGCCGGGAGCGGCCAATTGATTTGAATCTCCATCTGTAATCTTTTTGTTTTATCTTTGGCATGTAGGCATGTGTGTCCGTATTTCGTGTGTTACGAATAACCGTTTGCCTTGTATTCTGTGTTTTTTGTGGTATGTCGTTGTTAAATCTTTTAGATTCATTGAGCCTAATGCCGGGATGGCTGGATACGGAGTACTTGATGCTCTCGAAACGCATCCTTCTTAAGGTCTGATCTTTTGTTTATCGATGTTTTTGTATCCTATAAGCATGCATGATATGGATAGCTGGTATACGGAGTGCCTTGTACTCTCGAAACGTATCCGTATTATGTTTGTAATGTGTAATATTCTGTTAATATTATGTGGAAGTATCAGAGTCAGTTATGGGGATATTCCATATGAAATATGAGTATATTATTTGGGTTGAATATTTGTGTCATGAGGATAGCTGTTTAATGAAAAATATGCTGGGTATGTTTGCAACTCTGAGATTCCGTTTAATATCTCTATGAATAAGTTTAATGTATAGTTTTGAATAAAAGTGTTCGTGATATATGTTTTATGATTATGTTCTAGTTTATTAGTTGAGGTATGAAATCAAATATATTTGACTTTTCTTTACTCAAAAAGGAAAAGGAACCTAAAGATGAAGTATATAAAATTTCTCTGGCAATCTCCTTAAATGTGATTGTAAATCACAGTCCATGGACAATGAAGGACTGGAATCATGGTATGGTAAATATGTATGCCTGATCAGATTCTTAGACTATTATACGGTGTTACAAGTTGAAACTTGTCAAAAATACTCTCATTGAGGGATTTAGGAGTAAGATTTATTATGCAAGTAAATAAGTGGAGATACGATGACTTAAATTTGAAGGACAAACAACATTAACAGTTTAGACTCGGAATTGGAATCATAATGGAATTAAAATTTTTACTAGTATTGCTAGAATTGAAATTTCGAGGACGAAATTTCTTTTAGGGGGGTAGAGCTGTGACACCCGTTATTCTCCTAACGGGTATTGAGGTAATTAAATTAATTTTTAATGTATAAAAAAAAATTGCTTCATTTAAATTTATTTTATAATATTTATTTTTATCTATTTTTAAGTTTTCTAAAATTCTCCTATATTTATTTAGTATGATTACTAAAAAGCCTTAGAATTTCTAATAAATCTCAAAAATGTCATATTGGCATTATGTGTGTTAAAGTCTTTAGATGAGACATAAGGATATCTTTTCCAACTACTCTTGACCCTCATTTTCTTTATTTCCTCCGTGACATGCTTCAACATGTCTCCTCTATAATTGTTTCTATCACTTCTCTTCAAAGATTTCATCTTTTCTTCCTTTCTCTTCCACGGTTCCCACACTCTTCTTCTCATTTCTTTGCTGAAGCAAAATACTTAGAGAACTTCTTCAAGGCAGCCATAAAAATCAGCCACCATCACCTCCATTTGAGCAAGAATTTCAGTCATACCGAAGTAAAGGAACCTGTTTTGAAGCCATTTCAAGCTTCCAACTAACCATAATCCGAGGTTAGAATCTTATGAACAAATTTAGTCTTTCATTTATAAATTTTCTTTTATACTAAAGGATTATTCAAATTTGCGTTCTTAAACCTAAGTATATGTTTGTTGCTATTTTGGAGCATATGTATGAAGTCTAAGTGTATATGCCCTAGACAGAAAATTTATATTGTTAAACTTTATAATACCTCTATGGGCAGTGGTTATTTCTTGAAATTCTAAGATTAAATTAAAATAAATTTTATGAATGTAGTTGTATGTTGTGCTTTAGTTTTAATTGTCCTTATGCACGCCTTAGGATCAAGGGAGTATGGAGCTAACGTTAATTGATTCCAGGATTAAGAGACTGTTGATAAGCTTAAAAGGTAGGGATTCTATTACTCATCTTTTGTGAGGTTTTTATAGAATTAAAATTGATTGTTTTGCCGCAATATATATATATCTATGTTGAACTGATATTATATGAGTATCACATATGAAACTATGACATGGACTCGTCTTGTATTGTACGGCGAGGAACATAATGAATTGACACATGTTATAAATTGAGAAGCATGGTTAGGAAAACTAACTCTATTGATAATGATTCAATATAGAGAAATTGTGAGACATGAAAAGGGCGACGGTTACGTCCTTGGGCATGAATACCCTAAAAGGTAAAATAGGGGGAAGGTGATGACGCTTCCTTGGGTTGAAAGTCCCAGAACACACTGTACAGGAATTGATTTGGTGAGGACTCGGGGCTTGATGTCCCCTCACCGGAACACCCTTGGAATGTTTATAGGGTGATCAAGTGCGCCCATTTGGGTTTCGATGAGTTGAGTGATACTCAATTTAACATGGATACCTAGGAACAATGATGATTGGTAATATTTGTATAAATGTGTAATTATGACACTTGGTAATGATTAACTACGGTATCCATAAGATGTGATCATAATAAACCTCATAATCTGGAATATGATGTGACTTACTAACCATGCAGATTTTAATGTGGTAATGATAAAAACCTGAAGGTGAGTAATGGCTTTCTCTACTGAGCATAGTGTTGCTCATACCCTTATGTTTATATCTTTTCAGGACTCACTAAGTGTAAGGTGGCTACGAGAAATATAGTTGAGGAAGTGATGTAACTATATTACATTGGGACTGCTCAATTGTAAAGAATGTTCTTCATGATAATGTAAGCATCAATTGTTACTTTCTGTGACTGTATTATAATGTGTTGAGGGTTAAAATGATGATGACAACAGTTTATATTATTAAATTTAAGGTGCTACATTAAAACTGTGGTTTAATTGTCGTTTATATTTTTATTTTTGAGTTGAGAGTTTTCATTTAAGTCCCGGGCAAATTTTATTTTTAAGGTTTTACTTTTATTATTTATTTTTATTTTATCTCATTAAAAACTGTTAACCCCCATATAGGGGCGTTACAAAAACATATTTAGACACTTTAAAACTCATTTAAACAAGATTCAAACACAAAAATCCTAAAAATCTGAAAATAGGGAAAAATGAGAAAAAATGAAAAATCTTGAATCCAATTCGTTTTTCTTCAATCTAAGCTTAGATTCTAGTTGTTCTAAGTTCATTTAACTCAAATCCAAGGTTTTCTAGGCTTAAACAAACCTAGATTTCAAAAATGCACAAAATTGAAAATTTTGAAAAAGTTTAGATATTTCAAAACTAACCTCGAATCGAAGCTTCAATCTGCGTTCTCGGTTGCCAAATCACATCCCCGAGCCTCCTCCTTGCTATCCCGAAGCTTGGATACGAATTTGATTCAAAATTTTGAGAGAAAATTTGAGAGAGAGAGAGATGGCTCACGGTGAAAGAGAAAAGAGAGAGAGAGAGAGAGAGGAACCGGAGAGAGTGAGGAGAGTGGAGAAAGAGAGAGAATAAATAGAGAAAAAGGGTGGGCGGTTTTATTGTGCGAAAACCATGTGCCGCCCACGGTTTTGTAAAACAGAGTATTTTTAACATTTTACAAATTGTTGTGTTTTAAAACTCAAAACATCATTTTAAAACAATAAGAAATCATTTGGATTCAACAAATTAACAAAATAACCAAAAATTCAAAATCCAACCCAATAATCTAATTAATGTTAAAACATTAATTATGACACACTAATTCATCATTTACATTACATTAATATTAAATAAATTTCGGGGCGTTACAGAAACTCTTAGTTAGATAGTTCAAACCCAATTTGATTGAAAAATAAAATCTAAATTAGACACTTATTAAAGACAGATTTGAACTTGATTAACCACTCGGACGGAAAAATCCAGTCTGAATTAATGACAAAGTGAGTTTTCTTTCCATCAATTCCACGATAGGTGCATCTCATTAGACATATCTCTATGGAATATTAATCGTGACCACACAATTTAAATTAGACGACATATGCATATTGTATGAGGCTTGGTAGTATCAATAAATAGCTTAATTATTCATAGCATGGCTGAGGTGATTAGCAGCCTTATAAATTGAGGACCCCAAAAATAAAAACATTAACAAAATAATGAGAATATCAACAATTGTTGATATTTACTCGATAATGTTTGTAAATTGGGACCCTTAAAACAAATACATAAGGTACATAGATTACTTCCCCAAACATCTAGAAAATGTCATTACTTTTCAGACAACATTCATAACATAATAGTATCCTTTTTTTACGTCACAATTTTACTCCAATATTCTTATAGATGTTCATGTTTCAACGAATATATCCATGAAATATTCACACATATAATAAGAAGACATTTTGATGTCGTCTTTTGTAACACCAGAGTATTTTTACTATATTAAAAATACAATAAGTTAAGAATTATATAAGATAAAAAATATTGTATAATAACATGAAAAATTATACAGTATTAAAATAATACAATGTAAAGAAGTATACTGATAAAGTTATGCAGTATGAAAATTACACTACAAAAGTAACGCAGTGTAAGAATTGGACAGTTTAAGGTCATGCAGTACAAAAATTGGACTGTTTAAGTTGAAGCAGTATAGGAATAATATTGTTTGGATAATAAGGATGAATAAGGAATGATGTAGCAGTGTAGAGAAATACCGACGGTATAAGAAAAATACTGTTAGTATAAATTTGGATAGTAGAAAGTGAGATAATATTGGAACTATATTATGTTATGGATGTGGATAAGTATTGAAGGTTGGGAGACCTCATGAACTGTATGAAAAAGAATACCAGCAGTATAGGAAAAATACTGTTAGTATAAACTTGGATTGCGTAAAAAGTTAGTGGGACACTTTGAAAGTTTTGATTGGGCCACCACATCCACTAATGTGGCCCAATCACATTTGGCCACCCAAAGTAATCTAATTGATTACCAAGGTGATGACTCATCACCTTTTTATAAAAAAAGAAAAGAAAAAGAAAAAAAAAGTGCATCAATGTATCATGTGAGAGACCAAAGTTAGTCTCCACGGTGGGGAAAAAAAGAAGAAGAAAAAACGTGAAAAGAAGGAAAGAAAGAAAGAAAGAAAGAAAGAAAGAAAGAAAGAAAGAAAGAAAGGAAGGAAGAAAGGAAGGAAGAAGAAAAGAAAAATGCTCCATTTTTCCCCCCATTTCTCTCTACCAAAACCAACCCCCCCATGAGCATTCTCTCCATAATTTTTCAAGCACAAATCTCCAAAATTATGTTTTGAAGCAAAGTCAAGGGTATGAAAGGAGATTTAAGAGTTTCAAGGTAAAATCTAAGTTTTACCTATTATGTTTAAGGGTTTTTATTCATGATTTAGTTGAGATTTTTATGGGGATTGTTATGAATGTTGTCAAGGGTGTTGAGAAGGTTTTCAAACATTTCAAAGGTGGATCAAAAGGCTTGATGAAGTTTAGGTAAAATTCTAAACTTCATGCTTGAAAAAGTTTATGTTTTTAATGCATATTAAGTGTTTGATGAAATATTTAAGCCATAGCATGTAATATGGGCATTATGGCATGGTTATTTTATGTTATATGTTGATGGTGATGATGATGGAAAGAAGAAAGTAAGGGTTTTGATGAATTTTAAAAGGGACTAAATTGCAAAGAAAAAAGGTATTCTCGACAGATTTAAAAATAAACCAAAAAGTCTCCCTAAATTTTAGAATTTAAAAAAAGTTAAAACATGAAAGTTGTAGAATACATCGAAATTGTTAGGACAACTTAGACAGTTTTCCAAAATTCTACCCGGTTTAAAAGTTATGAATTTTACAAAATTTTGGGCACAAAATTTCAAGAAATGGAAACGTTATGAAAAGTTTAGAATTCAACCATGGTGCTTTTGTAAGTTTTATTTCTTGCAAGAAACTAAGTGTTATGGTATCAATTGGTCGTTTTTGGTTCCGGAGGGCAAAATGTAAATATTTTTGTATTTCGGACCAAACCTGTAAAATTATGTAAAAACTAGGTTTTTGCTAGTAAACGTTAGTTTCCTACACTACTATAGGCAGTAAGTATCATAGATGCTAGGTTTTTAAGAAATTAAAGTTTAGGCAAGAAATGAAAGAAAAACATTAGAGGCAAAATGGTCATTTTATAAAAAATGGCCAAAATGGACTCTAAACGCCTGATGTTGGGAAATATTCCTTAGTGAAAATTTTTTCGTAACATGTAAGAAATGAAATGTTAAAGTTAAGCAATGGGTTTTATAGAGTTACAAAATGGGCGAAAAACCCGTTAGGGTTAACATCGTCATTTTTGAGAAAAAGGCTAGAACGAAGTCAAACACTTTAAGCTAGCAAAATGTTCTAAGATGAAAAATGTTCCGTATTACGTTAAGTGATGAAACCGTCATGTGAGATGGGAAATTTAATAAGGGAATGAAGTTTAGTGATTAAGTTCTATTATCAATCAAATAGATTGATAATATGAAAACATAACTAATAAGTCGAGTCTCATATGATCAGGACACTGAAGCCGACTAATGGAAGGAAAAAGAATGGGACAGGAACGGAGTAGAGAATGCTAAAGCATAGTCCAAGTAAGTTCAGACTTCATCTACAACATGAAATAAATAATTTTTCAAATGCTTACATATACGTTTGTAAATGAGTTTGCAATTATTATGCAAGTTTCTTTTAAAATATATTTGCATTATTATGCAAAAAGTTTTAAAGTACAACAAAAGATTTGCAATGAATTTGCAACTGTTATGTTTAACGTTTATTTGCATATTGATATGCATAATATTTTTGAAAGTTCAAGTTATGATTTTTAATGTATTTGAAGTGTGGTTGCATGTGAAATGCACAATGTTTAAAAGAGTACAAGTTATGATTTGTAAAACGTGTTTGCGTTATATGTTACATTTGTTATGCAATAAGTTGCATTTGTTATGCAATAAGTTTCAGAATACAAGTTATGATTTGCAAAATGTGTTTGCGTTTTATGATGCATTTGTTATGCACTAAGTTGCATTTGTTAGGTAATAAGTTTCAAAGTACAAGTTATAATTTGCAAAATGTATTTGCGTTTTATGTTGCATTTGTTATGCAATAAGTTACATTTGTTATCCAATAGATTTTACAGTACAAGCTATCATTTGCAAGTGTGTTTGCAAATGATGTGATTGCATTTGATATGCTCACTAAAGTTAATAAGAAGATAACGTAAAGATAAAAAGAAAGTGTCAAACTAGCCTCCTTGTTATGAGATAATGAAAGTAAAGTTAAAGTTTGACCTCCTAGATGTGAGGTACATGACCTCGATGTTCGTTGGTCTCAAGTCTTCCGCAAGGGAAGCGTCATGTTTATGATCTCATGATTAATGATGTTGGTATGAACATTAAAGTAAAATAAGGAAAGTTAAAGTAAGATAAGAAAAGTTAAGGAATAAAGGATGGAAAGTTAAAGTAAGATAAGGAAAGTTAAGGAATAAAGGATGGAAAGTTAAAGTAAGATAAGGAAAGATAAGGAACAAAGATAGAAAGTTACAGTAAGAAAAGAATGATCATAAGGCCTTCATAATCGAAAGTTTATAATTGAGCATAAATGGAGGCATGTATTTTGATTTTGCTTATTTTTCTTGTTAGGAAACATTTTTATGTTATGAAAAACATTCTGAGGAATGTTTAATGTTAAATGTTTATGAAAACATTTTCATGGTTACAAGAAAAGGTTTATAAACAACGCTTTATGAAAAGCATTTTGAGGATTGCTGCATATTAAATGTTTTATGAAAAGCGTTTATGAAAAACGTTTTAAAAATGTTTTATGAAAAAAGTTTATGAAAACGTTTTTAGAAATGTCGATGAAAAACATTTATGAAAAATGTTATAAGAGAAAGGTTTTTATGAGAAAAGTTTTTAAAGCATGTTTAAATGATTTGTGAGATTACGTTTGAACTTACTGAGCGAAAGCTCATTAAAATTTTTTCATGCTGTAGGTAGTTTTTATGGGTGACCAGTAGGACCTGTTAAAAGAGCAGGGTGCTGCGGAGGACAGATGCGAGGATTTGGGTATGGATACCACCACAGTTTGCTTTCGCTACTCCAAGAAAAAGTTTTCCACTATTTAATATAGTGTTTCTAAAGTTTTAAAAAAATCACAGTTTTAAAATATATTTTCAAAATTTTACGATATATTTACAAAATGTTTTATTTACTTATAAAGTTAAGTTTTAGTAAATGTTTCTTAATAAGTTTTAAGAAACGATTCAAAATGATTTTAAAGTCAAGTGTTGAGCAAGATCTCAACTTAAAGTGCGACAAAAGTCGTAATAGCTTGTAAGTATGTTTTAAAGTATGTTTAAAGAGGAAAAAAATTTAATATTTTTCTTACTAAGTAAGCAAGATTACTGTTTAAGAACGATGTTTAAGAAATAAAGTGACTGCTCAAAAAGACGGTTCGTTATATCTTTCATATAATACATAATTGCACCAACATGATGCCTGAAATAACAATTCTAACAAAACTTTGATTGTTACAGTGTAAAGCTTTCACATGCTATAATTTTAGTTCAAAAATTTCGGTTTTGATCACACTTCTCCAATACCCTGTAACATTGGTGGTGGTGATAATGGTATGCTTGGAGATAACAAGAACAACAACAGTTATAGATAATAATAACACTAGCAAAAATGATAATGATGACATAATGATAAGAATAATATAACTTTAGACGTCTAATGTTGTCCAGGTCAGAGGTGGTTATTAATTCTTACTATCCTTCACCAAATGCCATATGACAGAGAAAAAGCCAGCGAATAATAAATCTATTTTATTGGATAAAAATCTAAATTACTCAGTCTATATATCATCATCAAAAAGTGATCAATAACATACATGGGTAATGCTGCTTTTGAAATTATTCAAGATTGTATTTTGAGGAAAAAAAATTTGTTTATACTAGGATGAGGTGCAAACTTTTGTGTTTCAATTAACCTCCACAAAGTTTAGTTTGGTATCATGCACATTCAAACGGACGAAACATGTAACTATTTAATTACGAACTTTGTGTGTTTATTTAAAATAGTGTGAGATTGTAAAAGTATAACGAATCAACTTGTTAGCAATTTTTTTTACACTACATATTTCTTTTACGTTTATTTTTTTATTCTTTTAATTTGATGTTTTAAACTCTTTACCTTTTGATGAAATTAGGTATAAATTCAATAATAGCTAACTATGCATGCAACCATGTTATCTTTCGTTATATCGTGTGTGTAGTTGTCTGTCATGATTATCTTAATTTGTTAATCTCTGATCCACATGGTTCTTTTGGCACTGGACATCAAATAAATGAAAATAAATGAAAAATGGGTGTATCTAAACATGTACTTTGTATGTTTATATTATTAATAAAATGTGTGAGATTGTAAAAGTATAACGAATGAACCAAGTAGTTTAGCAATTTTTTTTTTGTCACATCGTATATTTCTTTTATGTTCATCATAAATATTTATAATTTTGTTGACAAAACAGGTCCTTTATGTACTTTTAAGTCCTTTTACATTTCCTATATATAATTTCTCTTCAAGTTTTTAACTTTTTTTTTATAGTTATCCATATTTTTCTTTTTAAAAAAATTATCTATATCAACATTGTCATTATTAATATATATATCTCCGTAAATTCACTTTCGATATTACGGTCCACATTGACATTTTCATCTTTGGAATGCCCTACCCTAGATTCCCTAGATTCTCCATAAATCTTAAGGAAAATGTCTCCTGGACACAATCATATTTGCAAATCATAAAAAAAAAAGAAAAGATATTTGCATACCAAAAGGTAAACATGATCTTCAAGAACATATAGAGGAGATTTTTTTTTGGTACAATTGCGTCCACTTTGTTGTGAACTCTGACAAATCACAGATTTATCTAAAAAGAGGAATACCAATAATTGGTGCTATTGTGGGTTCTCAATTATTTTTCCTACTATTTAGAATTAGTTCTTTTATTTTTAAAATCTGTTAGCTAGGTGCGAAGAACCAGATGTTTTTGGGACAATAAACCCCACAAAATTAAACCCCCTTTTTTTTTTTTTTAATAAGTTGCATTAGAGGAACTTACAGAAGTAATTTACCAAATTGGAACTCGCCCCCTCATCCCATGTTTGGAATGCATCACATGACCATTTGCCCTTGCTTGCACAAATCTATAAATATTATTAAAACAAATTTTGTACAAACCCCAAGGCAAATAAGTAATTAAAATATTGATTTCATTTAATTAAGCTTAGAGCTTTTAAGGCACAATGCCTCGGTTATCGCAAAAAAAAAAACTCAGAATAATTGAACTTGAAAAAAGTGTAAGTAGTTTCACATGTAAAAACCACGAGCTACCACTAAAGAAAGCATCAAACAAGAATAACCTCAACAAAAGCACTGTAGATTTCAACTAGTACAAGAAAGCAGCTCCATAGATATCATTTCTTATTCCTTGTCGGTTTTCCATAAATTCACACTTTTTGGATAAACTAAAATGATAAGTGTACGCTAGAATAGGAAGGAAAAAAAGTCTGCATATATATTTTTTTATTTTTTATTTTAATGTGATGTTAATCAAATCTAAACTTCAAAAAACACAATACTATCGATAGTATATTACTACGATAGATAGCTCAACCAAAAAAACACTAGTATAATACACTGGTTTGATACTAAAAACCAGCATAGAAGATATAAAGTATTCACCTTGTTTTAATCACTTAATTATTTTGGCATAGATTACATATACATAACCAACAAGACAATAGTCCGCGGCTAAATAAAATTGAATGCATATTAAAACTAAAGTCTCTCAGATACGGAGATCATATCCAAAAACACCCTTACACCATATTATCATGTAAAAACTATAACAATATTTCTCCTATATATATATATATGGTTATATATATATCTTTGGAACAAAAAATAGAAATTCACCCTAATGTATATTATCCCGTCAATATCATCAAACGAGTATGGAAGGTTACGTTTACCACAAAATTATATGGTCCGAATCAACTTCGTTTTCCCTTCCAAAATTTAAACTTCGAGCCAATTTTAATTCAAACTCTTAATTTGAACCATTCATGCATAGCCGCAATATCCATTCTCACAAGAAACTCCGGCCTTGCACTGTCTCTCGCACTTGCCACAATGGTAGGCATTAAGCAACACATCTGTGCAACGGCCGTTGCAGCAATCGCTGGCCAAGCTTGCACTTGTTGCCACATCTTCCGCAGTTGTTCCGGTCCCCGAGAATGTTACGACAATGCGTTTTGCAGCAGTAGAGCATTCTCTTCCCTTTGTTGGCCCTCACCCCATTGCATATGTTGTGCTTGATGGGGTCGCAATGCGTGCCTTTCTTTATGATGCCGGCCAAGAACCGGCTTCTTGACCGCCTGAGGTTTGGAATACTAACGTACTCTTCGTCGTCGTCGATGTCAATGTCGGACGAGAAGGCCGGTTGAGGATGCAACAACAATAACAACATTGCTAGGGAGAGAACGGTTGTGGCTTTAATGAGGATATTGGCCATAATAATAATGGAGTACTATTGTTGTTGTTGTTGCCTTGCCTAGTGGTACAAGAGTGCAAGCTAAGGGAGGTGATCATGGGTGTAATTTAAGCTACAAAATTTTGTGATAAAATAATATTGATAGGTATGAGTGATAATTTGCAAAGCTTTGAAAGTTTGAATTTATGAATTACGAATAGCTTATATGTAGGCTAGATTTTCGGTTAGCTCATGTCTTAATGTTATTTGTTTGACTCTAGCTATTTCTCCTTGTATAATTTATTATTATAGCTAGCATAGCTTGTAGAATTTTTAGTTCGTACTTTATAATAAGAACAAAGGAGAACCATAAATCCACCCTTTTAATAGTGACCAATGGATAAAAATGCATTAAACTATTCAACTAAGAAGTGGACATTTGATGTCAAACTTTCTAGAAATAGCTGTAGATAAATTGATTTTTTTTTTTCATCATTTGCAATATTTATGCATTTTCAAAGACACCGACAACCATGTAAACACAACGTCTACATTGAAAAAAAAGAAAAAAAGGAAAAAGAAAATGAAACACATGAATCTGCATACACAGCATATGAAGCTAAAAATGTGAACAATGCCTAATACTTGGGGAACAAAAGCTTATTTTCTGGGCAAGGGGGAAAAAAAGATTGCTTGATGAATAATCAAGGGTAAGTTGTAACTTATAAATGGAGGGAATTATATTTAACTAACGTACACATAATTCTTGGGCGTGTCTTTTGAGAAAATCCTAAAAATGTGCTAATTGTCTTCTTGTCTTGTGATCCTATCAAGAATATCAGTGACACTACATTATTGTTTGAATACTGAAACCAAGTACTTACGCGGATTAGCTAGGCTGTTGGTAGTCTCGGATGAAATTGTAGATTGTCCTCCTCAAAAAATTAAGCTGTTGGTAGTCTCAGTTGAAATTGCAGTTTGCTCTCTTAAAAAAAAAAAAAAAAAACCTGCAATTTTTAGTTTTAACCATTATTTTAATTATATTTTCTCTTACATATTACAATATTTTTTTCAACTTTTAGTTTCAACTTATTTATCAACTTTAACTTTTAGTTTCGCCTTATTTCTTAAATAATAAATGAAAACACAAATTGCTTTTTTTTTTTTTTCTTGAAAAGAACACAAATTAGTTAGTAAGAGTTTGTGGTTCGACGTACACGTGTAAAGGGTCTTCTTTCCAGGCCGAAAATTCGTTAAGGGCACCGGCTTGTCATGTTACTTCACCGTGTATTCTGAAGGCGACACAACTAAAGCTACACCTGTGCTCATCTGATTGGCCTATATCTACAAAGCTCGCGTGCAAGTTATTAACAAATCAGAACACAAACAAATCTTGAAGTTGTTGACTCTTCTCTACGCATGCTTCTTTGTTGACTTTTTGTTTTTGTTTTTTCGAATTTGATCCATTAATTTTTATCCAAGCTAAATTACGCGTGTTAACTCAATAATCTCTTTAGCATTAGTTGGGTGTCCTTGTTTGTTTGTTTCTTTAATTTCTTTTTCTAGAGCATTAATGTCATGTTATTAGTTAACAAAATCAGTTTCTCCTTGAGTAATAATAAAAGGTTATTTATCTTTTATGTTATCTGATTTAGGTTAATTCAAAAACTATATCTTTTGTGTTTTATCTCATAGAATGTATACCTTTATATTCGATTTGATATATAAAGCTATATCTTATCTCAGTTAATAATTAATTTTGACCTCTAAAATGATCAAACTATTTTTAAGCAAAAGATAAATAAATTAAAACTTTCAAAAAATAAGAAGAAAGCAAAAACAAAAACATACAAAACACCTATTTTTAGGGTAATTTATACATTTTCTAAGTCAAATACCATAGTATAGTATCTTTATGTTGTGAATGTCCTCTTATTTTTCAATTTAAGGGTATCTCAAACAATTTTTTAGGTCAGAATTAATGATTGATTAGGAAATGATATAAATTTGTATATTGAATCTAATATTAAAGATATATATTCAATAAGATCAAAAACCAAATGTATAATATTTGAATAGACCTAAAATACAAGATATAAAAAGGGAAATAACTTGATAATAAAAAAAACAAATTAGTTTTTTCTAATGTTCCATATATAATGTGTGTAAACTACATGAATAATAAGAGCATTTGATTTGATAGGGCATGTATGAAATTATATATTTAATAGGCAGAGTAATTTAATTGCATGTATGAAATTATGAATTATGAAATTGTAGTTGCAAGACCGGAGTTTGAATCTCTCATCCCTAGTTAAAAAAATGAGTTATGAAACCTAAAACCATTTGCCCATATTGTCATGATTCTTAATGTATTAGCGACAATATACACCTATACAAACACTTATTGTGCTAATCAATGATATAGAGGTCCACTTTTCATAAAATGTAGAGTTGAATCTCTTCTCCTAAAATTAAAAAAATGAATTATGAAACCTAAAATCATTTGCCCATGTTGTCCTAATTCTCAATGTATTAGCGACAACATACACATAATCAAATTCTCAACTGTCTTAATTAATGATATAGAGGCTCAATTTCTAGAGGACATGAAAAATGTACTCAACTCTGCAGCTTATTTTGATAACTACAAGAATAAGAATATTAAAAACTAATGGCAAAAGCGTATTTTTCACCTGCCAAATATAAACGGTAATGAATAATGAGTATCATTCTATCAGGAAAGTGTTTCTTCAAATTAGATCTGAGATAAATTAAGATACTGAGTCAATTAGGGTTATTAATTCCATTCATATACATGTATACATGAATACATAGATAAGTTTGTTTTTTTTTGCTAACAACATAGATACGTATTTGTATGTAATATATATATATATATATATATATATATGCATGCATGTATTTTATTTTTCTGTGTGAAGGAATGTATGCATGTACATCAATGCATGCGCATGAATATGTTACAACTTACATGTAATTATGTGCAAGATGCTTTTTTGATAGCCCAAAAAAGTGCTTTTATTGTCCTATAATAAATGACCATGTTATATACGTATATGTAGATACATATACGATGACCATATATATCCAACTGAAATCCTCACTCGAACTAGGCAAGCGAAAAGCATCATATATATATATACACACATATATATATCACATGCATGGTGCTGGATGCATATACACAGAACTTATAATATCAACACATGTCCTACATATGTACATATATATATATATATGAGATATGTACAAAATGTCCAACAAAGTGCGATGCTTTCTGTAACAAGGGAAACTAGCTAGCTTCAGAGGAATATTGGTGGGTACTCTCTGCGACAACCCTGCTTAAAAAGCTTTTGCAATCAGAGATAGAAAGTGGGTGAGTCAAAAAAAAAAAAAAGAGACAAAAGATAAGAGGATTTTGCTAATATAAGATTGCATAGAAGAACGAAAAGGGTAATGCGGTGCGCAATGAGATGGAAAGGCCCAAGGCAGACCTATACATGTTCCCCTTTTCCATGTCGGGCTAAACCCAATCGAGGAAATTAGTTAGAGATAGAGAGAGAAAGAGGAAAGAGAGATAGTTCAGCTAGATAACTAGCTAGAGTATTAGTAGAAAATGAGCAGTACTTTGTTATTTTTGAAACTTGATAAAGAAATGACAATATATGAAAGGATTTGGGCGGAACTGTCAAATTAAAAATATAATTATATTAATATACGAGAGCTTTATATTTATATTGTATTGTGAGCAGTACTGTGAAGGTCTTACTGTAAGCTTTAATGGCTTGGTTATTGTTAACTTAAAAACAAGTAGAAGAAAAGAAATGTGTACTTGTCATAAAAAGCAATAAGAAAAATGGCCATTCCTGATTTTTTTTGTTAGTGTGATTTTTTTTTTGCTATGGAAAGTAAAAAAGTACTACCAAGTGGGTAATAGCTAGATGCAATCAATTAGCATGTCAGAAAATGTACACACCTGGAACATCATTCATGGCCGAGCTGCTAGGAAAGAGAATTATTGTTTACTACGAAGAACAAGCAAGGGAATAATAACTAGATCAGCAGTAGTACTAACAACACTAACAACAAGAGCATGAACAGCTAACAGTATTTATATACCACGTTTGAAAACGTATTTATATACCTCGTTTAAAAACATAACTTAAACCATGAGTTAAAATAAAAAATAATGTAGCTTAAACTGTAAAAGAAAATCAGTTGAACCCTAAGTTAAGAAAAAATAATGTAGCTTAAACTGTAAAAGAAAATTGGTTGAACGATAAGTTAAAATAAAAAATTATACTGTTAAAAAAATTAGTTAAAATTGAAAATTACGGTTTGAATGGTGCTTCCACACAAACGAATGAATCTCATGACATGATAATTGATTACAAATGTGTATATACATACATACATACATACAGATATATATAATGGTTGTTTAAAAACACAAGAAAATGGAGGGTAATGGAAAGGAGGAGCTCCCTTCAGTCCAAGCACAGAGAAAGAGGGATGCGAAGTGTCTCCCGCTTCATTCACACAACCACAGTAGAAAAGTGTTGATGAATCTCCCCTAGCAGCTTTGGCTTTTTTCTCTACTAGGTGCTTGAGTGAATGAGTCGGCAGTCACTCCATCAACCCATTACGTCCTATCCATGAGTGGGCTGAAGGAAGCTCTCACTCACCATTTTTCTTCATCCATCCCTGTATATATATGTGTGTCTCCACATAACATATATATATATATATATATATACACATACATTTATATGGTTTTCCCTTTCTTTCTCTATAATAGAGCAATCAAATATACAAGTTACAAAGTGATATATATATATATATGTATATCTATATACTTTGATAATCAAGTGCTGAAGTGCAACACAAACTCTATATCTAGCTGGCTCCTGCGCAGATCCATCAGTCAAAAAGGAAAAGCAAACTATCTGGAAATCATATATGAAAAAAAAAATCAAAGTAATTAACCAATCATCAAGCTAATGCGAGGAGAGAGACAGTACATGCAATATTTCGTGATCTCCAAAAAATGCCCATATCGTAATTATCATTCAAACTAAAGAATCACAGTGAAAAGCACATCGATCGGCATCATATATATATGTTGTATAAAAGAAGAAAATTACAACCTAAATGATCTTTATATACATAAATGATACACACACATACATACATACATACATACATAAATATATATACACACACACACAAGTTACTTTCAAGCCAAAAGAAAACAGGAGAGAACAAGAAGTTATTTTTCATGTCCCAATATTCATTAGTGGTCCAAATAAACATTATTCTTCAAAGCAATAAGTGTCATCAATAAAACTAATTACTATAAGCGAATAATATAACAACAATAGTGCTACCTAAGACACATGGATCATACATAGGCTCATTTCAATGGGTGTATTCTTATCGAACATTATTAGCCATGAAATATGAAACACATGATCCCAAAGTACTCAAATTAACAAATTAATAGAAATCATCGTATATATGATTTAGAACGAGCTTAATTATTTCAGAGTCCATACCATTACCTAAAACCTCATGGCTAATAAAGATAACTAGAGTCTAATAAAAACATAAAAAAAGAAGTAAAAATACTAAAAAGAGAGAGAGAGAGATAGAGAGAGAAAGAGAATGATCTATTCATGAAGCTTTCTTGTGTGAGCAGCAAGAGGGCAAATAACAGCGAAGAAATTAAAAAGAAAAGGAAGAAAAAGAACCAAAAAAAAAAGAAGAAATTAAATTAAGGATTTTACATCATGAGACCAATGATAATTAGTAAAAATAAACTACACAGTACATATATCCCACACGCAACAATCTCAATAATCGTTTTTCTTTTTCAGAAGGGTAAATAAGTGAGTACTGAACTTTTAACAAATTATTGCAGAGCCCCAACAGTAACTCGCGTATATAGAGAAATTTAAAACAGATATATAAAAGAAAAAAAAAGAAACCCATTTGCTGGAAGATCACAAATTAAAACTTTTCAGCTTTAATTGCAAGATATATATATACACATATATATATGTATGTATATACAATAAATAATATTATCTATTTAGATCATCATCAAATCAAAGAGCAGATAACTGATGTTGAAAGCTCGACGAAAACGAAAGAAATACCCTTGGGAAAGTGGAAACCTCTGACAAATAATCACTGTAAAACTGTCTTCAAAGAGCAAAACAAGAGAGCATATTTATATGTAAATCGATCTGGAAAATGGGTGGGTATTATATGGGAGGTGAAAAAAATAAAAATAATTATAATAATAAAAAATAAATATGGCAATAATTGAGTGGATGACATACATGCATAGACAGAAAGATGGTAAAAACTTAACTGTAACTGTTGGTACAATTTATGCTGGAAATATCCTCGGCCTTTCCTTGAAACCCTAAAAGTTCAAGTGCTGCCATTTTGCTGAAAACCCTAGCTAGTAGTACTACTTCTCATATTTTTATGGCAATAACTAGCAAATGGGAAATATTAGACGAAAATGAGGACATATAAAAGGGAAAAAAATAAATGGGATAATTAAAGAGGAAAAATGAATTGCCCAGAATAAGAAAAAGAAAGGGAAGTTATTTTCTTTGCCTTTTTCTTTTAAATTATTATTTTTCTTTAACGTAGAGGAGATGATGGGTCACTATCTCCATGAGAGTCAGAGACAGAAAAGCGACTCCAAAATCTTAAGAAATCTAACACAGGAGAGAGAGGAAAAAAATAGGGCATAGGGTGGGGAAGGAGAGGAGATGGTTTTCATTTTTTCCTGTCTCCAGGTGATTTTTCTAGCAGATAATGTTAAAAAAGCTAGCAAAGGAACATGAAAATTTAGACTTTTATCTCTCTCTTTCTCTCTAGCTTTCCCTAAAAACACAACAGTACTTGGGTGAAAAAAATGACCACCTTGGAATTGGAATAGCAAAGTAGTTTTAACTCATGGCCACAAGATTATAATATCTAACAAAGTACTAATTTAATAAGTCATTTATTTTGAGGGACAACATAAATCACACGGTTTTTAATTTTTTTTAATTTAGAAATGAGAATTTGAAATTTTGGTATGAAATTATCGCTAAATTATGTGTACAGTCCTATCAAATTGTAATATAAGGTTGAAAACTCGAGAATAATAGTTGCAACATGTGATATATAGCTGTTTTTTAATGAAAGAAAACTACCAATATACATCCTAAGTGGAGCCATGTTGTGTTGTTCCTTGGGTAACTTTGAACATATTGTCCCAAGCAATAATAATAAAATAATAACCATATTTATATATGTTTAATATGCTATGTTTGGACAATAAGATTATGATAGGGCGGCAACCAACAACCATGACACCCAACATATATGATGACATTGATCTCTATTTCTATGATCTCTCTCTCTTTTTTTTTTTTTTTTCAACCTTTCATTTTCATTTGTGCAGTCTATGTGACTATGTGGTTGATCTAGAATTCCTTAATCTTCCCACACTAAATTGCTCTTTCCCATTTGTGTAACTGTTCTGAAAAGTCAGTTCGGACATGTTTTGGCATGCAAAGTCATATGTCTACAATCCACATGAAATGATTGTCATTACCATTTTTTTTTAATTTATCCTGCTTTGTGCTACGTATAAAGGATGATAAAGAGAAATTATCTGAGCTATTGAAGGAAAAAAAAAAGGGTATTTTTGTACTGTTATCTGCTGAATGACCAAAAAAAAAAAAAAAGATAGCTTTGAAGGCCTGTCTGATAGCTGAAATTTCACAGGATAATATAAATTCCAAAAAAAAAAAAAAGAATGTGTCATAATCTTACTCTATAGATATATAAACTTTCTCACTAGACCTTAACTCTCAATGATCATGAATGACATAAACTACCAATATATAAATAGTATCAGCACAATATGAATATAAAATAAATAAATAAGTAAATAAATAAATAAAATTTAGTCAAAATTCCTATCCAATTTACTGTTCATGCATCTATGTATATAGTTTCATGAATAGATGGTTGGATTAAAATGTTTTACTTGATTTGTTATAATTCTCATTAGGCGACGCCTCTCGCAGCTATGACGCTTGACAAATATACTTTTAAACTGTTTTCTTGCAAGTGTAAATTTTTGAAAGATTCAAGGTATCATGTTTGTGAAAATGCATGTTCAATTGCTTTTAGGATACGACCAACAAATGTCTCCCCTTAAACGATTTCATGAAGGCCTTTAGTAACTCTTACTGTAGTGATTACGTACTGACTACATAGTTTTTCTACCGAGAGGAAAAGAAAAGGAAGACAGAAAGAAAAATTACGAGTGCATTTGGCAATGCAATTAGAATCAAAAGTTAGAACGATTTTATTGTAGCATTTGAGAGCTTTATACTAGAGCATATGAGAGCTTGACACTGTAGTAATTAAAATAACAATTTCTAAACAGGGTTGTCAAACGTGTATCTTGTTATATTGATCTTAGCTTTCAATAATTACTTGCAGAATAACAATACTCCTTAGTTAACTAGAGGCATTGAAAGGGTCCTCTCATGTTAGTTCTTGACCAACTTCTCACGCCACTACGAGAGGACATTCATATTTTTAGATCCTGATGATAAATAATTTGCCATATCTGTTGGAATTAATCCAATATACAGGCTACTATATTAAATAAATGTAAATTAAAGGCTGTCAATAAGTTTGTCCAATTAAAAGTGATCAAATTTGAGTTTTAGGCTTTTAATGCATCATTAAGTGTGAGTCTCCTATGTGTAGAGACCAAAATATAATTACTAATTTTATGATGAGCTAAATTGGTAATTAAGGATAATTACTAGGGTTTAGCAGTTATATAAAGGGGTTGTGGTCTCCAAGTTAATATGTACGTTATTTTTCTATTCCCCAGCTATAGAGAAATTATAGAGGCAAACTGTGAAGGAGGAATTACGTATCAGACTTAGAATATCCTCAACCTACAAATTTAAGAATCACAATCAATCCATGGATTCAAGTTAGCTTCCATATCTCATTAATTTTCTTAGTAATTTG
The DNA here is from genome assembly GCA_025403435.1 of Artocarpus heterophyllus. NCBI lineage: Eukaryota > Viridiplantae > Streptophyta > Magnoliopsida > Rosales > Moraceae > Artocarpus > Artocarpus heterophyllus. The sequence continues at coordinate 185,047 of JAJQZP010000142.1, read as the reverse complement.
ACATGAATGATCCTAGGTGATGATAGTTTTCATCACAATTTTGTTCTAACAATATCCCTAACAACATTTTACTGTGTTTTGTAACTCACAAAATTCTGACATGACGTTTGGTATGTAGGTTCAAACTAGTTCAAACTACGCAAACGGTTCAAACTGGTAATTGGTAGAGTAATAACTAAGGCTAGTTTAAACTATAGAGGCGGTTTTAAAATGGTCTAAACCACCAAATTTTAAACTTTGTCCCTCCCAAGTTCACACAGTTTGAACCATTTTTTAGAACAAAAATTATTCACATTCTTATTTTTCTTTCATAAGCCATACTTTTACCAAACATCAGTCCTCATTTTAAACTTAATATTCTTGTTTTAAACTTTTAAGTTTTAAATATCAGTTCAAAACTACAGTTTAAACTACATATTTTAGAACCCACAATTCAAACTATAGAGTTATAAACTACATCATTCCGAACCCACGCGCCTATCATGCACCCAAAACCAGGTGATGATGTGATGGATTAATTAAATTAATCAAGTAAAATTCAACTAAACTCACCTATTAATTATTTGGTAATTCACAAAAATATACTTTGGGTTATTTGTAAAAATGTGGTAAATATAAAACTTTTTGGATAATTACGATTTATTAAGTCCTAATACATAATTTCATGAATTATCTCTAAATTAAATCAAAGATATAAAACCAGCGAGATCGAGTCGGGCCATACTAGGCCCACATTTTGCACACTACATAGTATTGACATAAACAAAATACAAACCATAGTCCAAACCAAAGTAAACGATATCCAAATATTACATGCTTTAATTAAATAATCAAATAAACTAGTTAACGCTCCTACGGTCCACGCCTGTAATCAATAGCGTCCTAGCTGGCGGTATGCTGCGAACCACCTAGAAGGGGGAAAATTTAAAAAAAAAAATAAGCTGTGAGCAAAAGACTCAGTAGGACTTGAGTTTAAAAATGATGAGTTAAATAAATAAAATTTCACTGATACAAAACCATAAAAGACAATGAATAAATCTAGTTATTTATATGCTTACCTTTCCGGTCCAACGATCATCTAATTAAAATTTTACCATTTTACCTTGTGCAAAGCCAATTAATCACCATCTTAGTGGTCCAACTAGGGTTTTAGGACCTGTCCTCAAGGTCACTCTCTGCACAACCTGATCTCTGTATATGGCACAATATCTCATTCCGAATAAAGTTCTTGACCCATTCGGTACTAAATATTTTTGAAATTTTTTATCATTACTTGAGTCTCATATTACCGGGTTTTCTCATTTACATTTATTCCGTTCATTATGAACATTTTATTACTCAATAGTTACTGAAGATAATTGAGTTAATACATCAAATCAATCCTTAAAAACATTCCCAAGAAAATGCTTTGTGGCCAAAACCCTTTTTAAAATCATGGTTAACAAAGAAAGAGGGTCTAGAGTCCCACCTCATTGCTTAGCACCATAGTACTAACTCTGTTATTCCAGTCTGCTACACGTCAGCTCCTTGGAATGACAGGTGTCCTAGGTGTAAACTAACTGTATCAGCATTCATCTGTTAATGTAACCACTAGTTTACTACCTATGGTTCCTTAGTGTGCCATATCTAATTACAGGTCTCATTTACTTTTATCGATATTTAAATACAATATAACCTCATTTAAAACTATTTTTGATTTGAAAATCAAGTGAAATACATTTGAAAATACAGTTTGGAACAAGTGGGACTCGGGTGGCTTGAAACCAACTCTTCTGTTGCAGTGTAGTCGACTGCATATAGTATATCGTGGTTAACCACGTGCTCTTAAATGCTCAGTCAACCACGGATAATGTACCTCAGTTGACCACATGTTCGCGGTTGCTCGGTCGGCCGCAGTTACATAGATCACGGATGACCACACTGTTGCGATCAGGATGCTTTGTTTTCGAGCATCCAAGTTTTAACCCATCCTTAAGTCATTTTAAATAAGGTTTAAGGCAATCTAAACACTTCTAAATGCTTTACAATTATTATATGAGTGTTATTAACATGTTTTCTTGAACATGCAACACAATCACAACATTTATCACAGATTGTTCAAATAATTCAGAAAATAAACAAAATAATGTGAAAAATGACTTTAATTCGGTTTTAACCCAAATAGTTCATGAGTTTGTGATGATCTAAGTTCTATAATCTCAGATTACATGCACTCAAGGTTTTTGCTTTGCATGCATGCACAATATACGGTCCAAAGAGGCTAAAATCAAAGCTGTTTCATGGAAATATTTGACACACGAATTTGTGAAGAAAATCAGAGATGAAGGGCTGCATTTCAAGAGTTCAATTTGGTGAAATGTGGCCGACCTTGAATGGGACATTTTGAGCTGATTTACACTGGCTTGAAGACTTCAAAATGTCAATTTTTAGCCTCTGTTCAGCTGGAAATGGAACTGGAAGTTGGTCTGAAGCTCTTGAAATAATGGGTGTGTATGTGTAGGTGTTTTCTGGTTATGCAGAGTGAAAGCGAGAGAAAGAGACGTGAAAAAGAAAGAGAATGAGAGCTGATGTAGAAGAAGAGAGTGACAGAGACCAGAGTGCTAATATTGGTTGTGGCTTAGAGAAAGAAGGGAGAGTGAAGAAAATTAAATAGAGGTAAGAATCTGTTGAGCTCAGGCTTTTTTCATCTCAATCCCAGAGGTTAAAACGAGGAGAAAACTATGTTCCAGCCACAGTTTTAGTGATCAGCCCTCAAGGCTAATTCTTTCACGTGATAGAGTTTGTAAAGAAGGGGAAAATGGGGACCTCTTGGTTATTTTAGAAATTATTTTGTTCAAAAATTATTTTTATTTTTTAAATCTGATTTTGAGATTTAAAATAAAATAAATTAAAGTAAAAATCAAATTGTTTAAAATAAGTTAACAAAATGCTAAAATTCATTCACAATAATTTTAACAAATTTTTAAATTTAAGATAACTAACAAAATTACAAAATATTTAAAAATATAATTAATTAAGATGATACCACAAAATGATTAAGTCATTTTTAATTGGGATTTGGCACACTAATTCACTAAGTTTACATACTAATCGTTCGATTTAAAATTTAGAACGTTACAGCGCCAAACCAGCCACGATTCACCGATAATGCGGGGATATCTATATGTAGTCTAGGCTTGACTTATAATATAAAGAGGAAAAACAAGCCAATTGATCTATGTCAGGTTAAAGAAAAAGTAATTCTCTCAATTCTACCTCTTTTCTATTAGAACCGTTGGAATTGGGCCGATACATGGGGGTAGCCCCCCTAACAAAAATCTTTTGTATATCTTTTTACCCTTTTCTTTTTAACTCTGGATTAATTCTGCGGTCCAGGATTAGCAGCTCAATAGAGGCCGATTAAGGAAATATTTGCTTGAAACGATACTCTTCTTTTCTGTCTCAAGGAAAAAAAATTACTAAGTGTCGATTTATTGGATTTTGATATTATTGTTCGATTTATTTAATTTTTTTAATTATTGGTAGGTGACAAAGCTATATATTTTTTTCTTTTTTTATAAGATTTTGAGTTCAAGTCGATCTTGTAATATATTTAAACAATCTACTTTTTAAAAAATTCATATGTATCTTTTAATATATTTTTTTAAAACGATACGATAACGCCACCTTTTAATTTTTGTAACATCTGTTTTAATGTCAGGAGTTAATCAGAAAATGATGCGACATCATTAATTTCAACAAAATCTGATCCAACAAAAGTGTAATTCAATGCAACATGATCATTATTGCACTAAAAAGTCATGTGCTCTCTGATCTGAAGAGATGTACCACTTGAGGCTTATATTCCAAATTCAAACGCCGATAAAGGCTTGCTTCCTTAGTTGCAGCCATCTGCATCGCAGAGAGTGCTCCATGTAGACCAACATTTGTTGCGTGCGTTCCCAAGTCTTGTTTGCCATCGTATATACACTCACACAATTTACAAAAGTCTCTGCTAAATATAGCTTTGCTATCAGCAACAAACGTGATAGTGAACAAAGAAACACAGGCCTGGTGTAAAAGGACAGTCCTTTGCGCAATTTGGCTTCAGAAAAGGCCTCTCAGCTTGATTCTCGTGCCACATCGGTTCATAGTTTGCTCAAAAACTAGGGACTCTGATTGGAATTTGTTATCATGTTGTTTTTGCCTGTTAGGGTACTCTTTTTTTTTTTGCAGGAAAATTAAGAATCTTAAACATGCCCACTTGTGGAAAAGGACCAAACTCTACAACCCAGAAGCCAAAAAACTGAAAGGATTTGGAAGAAAAGGGTGAAGATATAAATCAAAGATGGTAATGATGTAGTTTATGGGAGTCAACTCCCTAGGTAAGTTTGAGTTGGGTTTAAGTTTGGCAGATCTATTACGCAGAACAAGTTAAGAGGAGGTTTTGATTGGCACTTTTCGTGGTCCAAAGAGTAAGTGTTTCTTGAGTAGTTTTGTAGGGGAAATGAAGACATACTACACCAAAGATGTGAAAATTTGATGGGCTGTTTTTGTTTTACTTTTGAGGCACTAACAGATGGATGAAAGATTGTAGAGATAACAAAGTTGCTGCTTGATCCCTACATCCATCTACAATGGGGAGCAACTGCCTGACAATATTGTTGGACCACCAATGTCCTGGTGATTCACACTTCTGATCCCTGCTTTCATCCTGGAAGGTAAACATTATTCATTTACAAGAACTAAATTCTTGTAACAGTACATTCGTTTGTCGAATTCATTTACAAGAACTAAATTCTTCTAACAGTACATTCGTTTGTCAAAAAGAAAGAGATTCTTGTGATGAAACCACGTTAGTTAGGTCAAAAAAACTTGAATTCTGGCATCATTTTCTTGTCAAGACATGTGACAAATTAAAGGGCAAAATTTATGGTAGGGCAAGCATTTCGACCTTATCAGTAAATCCTGTTATTTTGACTGTTATATTAACTTTTTAACAATCTAATCTATGATTGAAAACAGTTCTGTGTCGTGCGCTGTAACTTTTTAACATGAACAAGTTTACATTAAACTGTTAAAAATTTAATAAGCACAACTTTTTAACATAAACAGGTGCACATCAGACTATTAAGATAACAAAACCTGCCGTTATGCCCAAGACGCAAATCCTACCCTAAGATCTCACAAATTAAAAAAGCATAAAAAAATGCATGTTACTCCCCTGCTCCCAACACACATTCTCACGTGCATATTTCGACAATTCACACAGAATAATGCAAAGTTACCATCCCGCACATGCCAATATCAAAAGAAAAATACAGAAATCCTCGCTGCCGTCAGGGCCCGCCAACGAAGTCTGCAATTCCTAGGCATGGTGGAAAAGCAATGGCAAGGGAAAGAGATTCCTACTTTCGTAAAGGTAAACAACGAAAAAAAGAAAAAGGAAAACCCAGGGAAAAAAAAAATTAATAGCTGCAGAACCGAGCGACACCGACAGATTTGACCATCTCATAAGGGTGTTTTCTGCAACTTCCTTTGCTATTCAGTGCACTCTCAAAGAAACTGTTAAAACACTCGTAATACTGCTAAAGGCCAAACAGAATCACCATTATACCAAAAAAAAAAAAAACCCTGTAACCATCCGAACCTATAGCCTGCCATTTGCATATATTAGCAAGAAGAACTGCTTTGATTAGGAAAACAGGAACTTCAGCAGAGAAATGCATGAAGCCATACACATATAAGGTTAATGCAAGGGGGAGAATTCGGTAGAATGAGGGCGACATATTTTTTTTGTGTATATATATGTGTGTGTGTAATTATATAGACAAAAAGATTCATATGATTTTTGGAGGCAGTTTAATGATGAGAGAATGATACAAAGTGTCCATTGAATTTGCGGTGCGAGGAAGGGGCTCCGTTCGTAGAAGGCTGCTTGTGCTACGAAACAAGGAAGTTTAAGTTCAGAACAACTGAAACAACAAATTAGTCGATCCATCTCCAAATGTTCCTAGATCTGAAGGTTTAACCAACGCCCTGCATAGAGGGCAAGTTCTTTCCCCCTCAAACCTGAAAAACAAGTAATTTTCCATAAGTCCAAAGATTAAACATATGTATAGTCACTGCACCAATAGATTAGCAAAATAAAGTAAATCATAATCGTACTGGTTCGGTTAAACAGGAACAATGTTCCCAACAAAGAAGTATCAGAAACATAGTTTCACAAAATTATAGTAGCTCAAAAGCACCAGTTTTAAAGGGAATTACAGAGGAATTTTTCTTTTCTTTGCTTGGATGAAAGAGTTTTACGCAAAAATGTGATAAAAATGAGAACTAATAAAGGAAATTTTCTTTTCTTTGCTTTGAGGTAGTGATGGAGCGAAGATTTTTTGTTAGGGAGGGCTAATACCTTATGATGTATAAGATTATATACATTCAGCTTTTTTAAGAGGGGTATGGTTCAAATTTTAGTAATTTTTTGAGTATATAACTTATATAAATGTGTATTATATAGGTAGGAAATAAAGTTAAGGATCCTCTTTGTAACGACTAAGGGAGATTCATTAACAAAATTCAATATTAAATTGGATTTAATTAATGAATTTACCATCATAAATCGTATTTTTGTAAAAATTACGATAATGTATAATGAATCCTATTGATAGAAAATTTTACTATAGATTTGATGCGATGTTGAATATGGTCCAAATATAGATTTTGTGAGCATAAATGCTCAAAAATTTGTGAAAAATATCCATAAACTAAATTTTTATATCACAATTAAATACAGTATTGTGATATAAATTAATGAATGATTAAGGTATAGATAAAATAGAAAGGCATGTTAAAACCCTAAAATAGCGTAAAAGGGGTTCAATGCAGTGTAAGTAAGTGCGCTGCTAAGGTAAAAATACAGATATAAGAAACACTATGTTTGGGTTCCAACAGTGCACCAAACACTAAGTAAAATATTTTACACTATACAAGAGTATGTTTTTCACCAGTTTTACCCTAACAGTATAAGAAAAATACTGTATGGTGAAAAAATTATACGGTGTAAAATGGTAGGTTCTAACAAGTGGACACCCAATAGATTGTGATTGGGCCACCACATCATGAAATGTGGCCCAATCACCTAAAGCCACCTATTACCCATAATTATGGGTTAGGTGTTGACTCACCTATTTTTTTTAAAAAAAAAAATCTCATGAGATAAGCCTTAATTAAAGACTTAAGAAGCAATTTTTTTTTTTTTCATTTCTTCCTTCCCCATAACCGGCAGCCATGGAAGCCCTCTTTCAAAAAAGTTTTCAAGTTAAAATTCTTGCAAAATTACCCAATTAAGTTCCAAAGAACAAAGTTCAAGAGGTTTTATCAACTTTTGAGGTACAAATCTAAATCTTTTCTTAAGTCTTCCTAGGATTTTTGCTTGGTTTAAGGGGAGAATTTGACACAAGATTTTCTCATGTAAAACATATTTAGGAAATTGCAAGGAAGCCCTTGAAAGGTTTAGGATCACAAATTTTTCTTTTGGTAAGTTTTTTTTTTTTTTTCAAATTTAAAGTTTATTTGGTTTCTTTGTTTTGGTTTGTTATTTCAAAAAGGCATGTGATCCTTTATGATTTTCTTAATTCCATGGTTTATGTTAAGGTTTGTGGTTGAAATTTGGGTTTGAAGGTGAAAAATGCCATTTGGTGCAAAAATGGGTAGTTTTGTAAACCTTTTAAGTGGTTTTTTAAAAAAAAAAACAGTTATGAATTAGCATGAAAATTGTTTGAGAGGGTCTTGAAATTGTATGAACAAAAGCTGGCATGCTATCTTAAACAAATTTTACAAAAATTACCCTAGGGACTAAATTGTAAAAAAATTCTTATTCTCGATAAATTTGAAAAATGGCCAAAAACTCCCTTGTACAATGGGAATTTTGAAAAAGTTAAAATACGAAAGTTATAAATCTCGACAAAATTATTAGGAATCATAGATGGTTCGTTGAAAATCGCCCTCATTTGTGAGTTATGAATTTTACCAAATTTGTTGAAACTGGAAAAAATTTTGAAGGGGCAAAAATGTCATTTTACAAAAGGAATTTGGGTATAGTACTTTGAAAAAATTTGATCCTCTTGAAAAATGGAGACTAATGGTTTGAAAAGATCATTTTTGGTCCCATGGGCAAAATCGTCAAAAATTTTCAAATCCGAGGTAAAATTGCAAAGTTTGCTAAACTCAGGCTCTTATTGCAAATAAGCAATCCGATACCTTAAACCCTTGTTTCTACACTAGTAAGTGACGTTTCATGTTGAATTAGTCAAAACAGGTTTAGGAATTCAAAGTTTGCCATTGAGGGCAAAAATGTCATTTTTCATAAAATGATCAATACAGATCCCGAAACTTTTAAGATAGAGGAAAAAAAACAACCCTAATAAGAATTTCGCTCTCTTTGTTAGAAGCTGAAAGATGGAAACGAGTGGACGGTCTAACCTTAAGTAATCCGAATTAATAATCGATAGGTATACCTTATCGATGTATAGTTAAACCATGATGTTTTGGCTAATAATGATATAATTAGCCAAACAGATCACTAAATGAGGAACAAAAGAACTCAAAGACGGTCTTTTTATCAATGAAAATAAGTAAGTTTCAAACCCACCTACAGTATGAAAGAGTAGGTTTAAGAGTATAGTATACTTATGTGAATATGCTTGTGTGTGTTGCACAATTGAAAGGTGTAAATGTTTTGCACTTAGTATGTACGTATATTGTCATGCATGATATGATAACCAAAATAATTGTATAGAAGTTAAGAAAAAAATTTTTTATTATTATTATTGACTGTACATCAACATTCTTGCAAGGGCTACAATTTATACAATTGAGGATTGCCTAAAAAAGGAAAATAATCCCTGATATTAACACCTAAAAATCTGTCTATAATCAGTTGTCAATCACCTAGAAATCAGCCATCATTTAGCCTAGCAACAAGCTGTCAATCTCCTAATAATCAGCCACCAATTAGCCATCAATTAACCTAGAATGAAATCAGCTAATTTCAGGGAATTACAAAATTTGCAGATTCTAACACTCCCCCTCAAGCTAGAATGTAAATGTTTGTCATTCCTAGCTTGTTCACCATATCTTCAAAACTCGGTTTGTGAAGACTCTTCGTAAAGACGTCTGCTGTCTGTTCCTTGGTTGGAATATACGTCATGCAAACACTTCCACTGTCAATCTTTTCTTTGATAAAATGGCGGTCTACTTCCACATGTTTTGTCCTGTCATGATGAACATGATTGTGAGCAATACTAACTGCAGCCTTGTTATCACAATAAAGCTTCATTGGTGCATTACTTGAAATCTTCAGCTCTTAGAGCAATCTTCCGAGCCATACCCCTTCACATATGCCATGAGCTAGGGTTCAAAATTCAGCCTCTGCACTACTTCTTGCTACCACTGGTTGTTTTTTGCTCTTCCAAGTTACTAGATTACCCCAAACATAAGTACTGTATCCAGAAGTTGATCTTCTATCCACGGAGAAACCTGCCCAGTCAACATCTGTATACACTTCCACCATCCTGTTGTCTCCCTTTTTGAAGAATAACCCTCTTCTAGGAGTGCTTTTTAGATACCTTAGTATCCTGTAGACTGCCTCAAGATGTCTTTCCTTTGGTGAGTGCATAAACTGACTTACTACACTTATGGTGAAGGCAATATATGGACGAGTGTGTGCCAGATAAATTAGTTTGCCTACCAATCTCTGGTATTGCTCTTTGTTAACCTCCTTGCCTCCTTCAAGTTCAAGTTTTACGTTGGGCTCCATGAGAGTTTCAGTTGGTTTGCACCCCAGCATTCTTGTATCCTGGAATAGATCCAGAATATACTTCCTCTGAGAAACCACTATACCATCCCTGCTTCTCGCAACTTCAATTCCCAAGAAATACTTGAGAGTACCTAGGTCTTTTAGTTCAAATTCTCCTACCAAGTATTCTTTTAACTGCTCCAGCTCACTGTAGTAATCTCCTGTGACGATTATATCATCTACATACACAATCAGGATGGCCTTTTTTTCGCTTTCAGAATGCTTATAGAAAAGGGTGTGATCTGACTGTGCCTATAGGAAACTCCGTCTCTTCACAGCTTGAGTAAATCTCTCGAACCACTCTCTAGGAGATTGTTTTAAGCCATAAAGAGATTTTTTTTAACTTGCAAACCAAGTTTTCCTTCAGTTTGAACCCAGGTGGTGGATCCATATACACATCTTCACGCAGATCTCCATTCAGGAATGCATTTTTTACATCTAGCTGTTGAAGTGGCCAATCGAGATTTGCAGCTAGTGACAGAAGAACTCTGATAGAGTTAAGCTTAGCAACTGGTGCAAATGTCTCCTTATAGTCTATCCCATATGTTTGAGTAAGGCCTTTAGCGACCAGTCTTACTTTGTACCTACTAACACTGCCATCAGCATTAAATTTGACCGTGAAAACCCATTTGCAGCCAACTGTAGTTTTTCCTCTTGGTAGCTCTACAACCTCCCATGTATGATTTTTTTCTAAACCTTCCATTTCTTCTTGTACGGCTTTCTTCCATTTTGGGTCTGCAAGGGCTTCTTCAATACTTCTTGGTATCTCAATACCTGTTAGAGCAGTAGTAAATGCAGAAAAAACAGGAGACAACTTTTCATACGAAACAAATTTGGAGATCGGGTGTTGAGTACACGCTCTTACGCCCTTCCTAATGGCAATAGGAACATGAAGATCCTTTTTTTCTTGGTGGACTGTAGCTTTGCAGGTTCAGTTCTTCTCCCGCAATGCCATCAGTGGTCTCAGGACGTGGAACAAGAGCAGGGATTGATTCAGAATCTTGACCTTGCTGAGAATCAGGCTTGTCACCACCTTGAGGGTGCCTCCTGCGTGAATAAACAATATTTTTCCATCGCCCTTCCCCTGTTTCAACATATTGTGGCTCAATGGGTTTGGTGGGTTCAGACGTAGTAGGAAGAGGAAGTGGTAGTAAGGATACAACAGGTTCGGTGGGTTTAGCCAGAGTGGGTAAAGAAAATGGTGGTGAATAAGGTGATGTAGAATTGGACACCTCAGGCTCGAACTTTTCCCAAGACTCAATTTCATCTCGCATCTCCCCCTGAAGTGAGGACTTGGGAAAGTATGATTGATCCTCAAAAAATGTGACATCCATTGAGACAAACATTTGATGAAGAGTGGGTGAATAACATTTGTACCCTCGCTGTGTAGACGAATACCCAATGAAAACACACTTGACTGACTTTGGATCAAGTTTTGAACGATTTTTCGATGGTCATGTACGAACACAGCACACGCAAAAGTCTTTAGAGGAATAGATGCGGAACAACGAAACGAGGGATAAATTTGGAGGATGACAGACAAGGGTGTTTTGAAACTGAGAACCTTTGATGGCATGCGATTTATAAGGTGACAGGCAGTAAGAACAGCTTCCCCCAAAAGGTACTTTGGAACTGACATAGTGAACATTAGGGCTCTGGCAACTTCAAGTAAATGTCGATTTTTCCTCTCTGCTACTCCATTTTGTTGTGGAGTATCGATACAGGAACTTTGATGGATGATACCGTTAGATGCTAGAAAGTCTCCTAAGAATGTTTTGAAGTATTCAGTTCCATTATCAGTTCTCAAAACTTTGATTGTGGTTTGAAATTGGTTTTTTACCATGGCATGAAAATTTTGAAAAATTCTTGCAACCTCAGTCTTTTCTTTAAAAAGATAAACCCAACACACTCTTGTATGATCATCAATGAATGTAATGAACCATCTTGTACCAGTGACATTGTGAATGCGGGATGGTCCCCAGACATCACTATGAACAAGGGGAAATGGACTGGACTCACTATAAGGTTTAGCTGGAAAAGATGTTCGTGTGTGTTTAGCTAATTGGCAGATTTCACAATGAAAATTTTTTGGATCTTTATTGATAAATAAATTAGGAAACAAGTGTTTGAGATAATGAAAATTAGGGTGGCCTAACCTGTAGTGCCACAACATTACATCTTTATTAGACGATAGAGCAATTTCAGCCATTGTTGCTTTTTTATTCACGCATTTTTCATCCTCAAAGTAGTAAAGTCCTCCTTCCTCTCTCGCAATGCCAATCATCTTCTTCGATCCCTGTTCCTGTATTTTACACATAGTATTAGAGAAATTACCAGTGCAATTAAGGTCCTGAGTAAGTTTACTGATTGACACAAGATTGCAAGCTAGGTTGGGAACATGTAGCACGGAATGTAGAACTAGATTTTCTGACAAGCGTATAGAACCTCTTCCAGCAACTGAAGTAAAATTTCCATCTGCAGTTTTTACTCTCACATTTCCGTGACATGGCATGTAAGAGTAAAATAGAGATGAATTACCTGTCATGTGATCAGACGCACCAGAATCAAACACCCAAGGGTTTGGCCTTTGTATATGGAAAACAGTACCTTAAAGAGCAAAATTGCTAGTGGCAATGTTGGGGTCCGTCACAGATTGTTGATTGAGAAGATTTAACAACTTTTCCAGTTGTCCTTTATTTAAAAAAAACCCCGGTTGATTCAGTGCTACTAGTTCCTTCATTTTTCTCCTCGGTTGTAGCTTGAAAAACTTTACCTTGACCTTGTCTTTGAGGTTTCACATCTACAGGTTTACCATGAAGATCCCAGCAACTTTCCCGGGTATGACCAAGCTTATTGCAGTGCGAGCAACGTGGTCCTTGACTCGGTTTTTGATCAATGGATTTGTTGGCGAAGTTTCGAGCAATAAGAGCAGTTGTTTTTGCAGGTCGATCGCTAAAAGGTGCGGTTGGTTGGTCCTTCTTTTCTCCAAGCATAACCCTCCGCTGACTAGCTTCACGCCAGACCTCTACAAAGGCTTCTCCAATTGTTGGCAGCGGCCTTTGACCAAGAATTTGGCCACGAACTTCATCTAACTCCTTGTTGAGACATGCTAGAAACTCATATAAACGCTCCTTCTCAAGGTGCCTCTAAAACTTTGTGTTCTCCTCAAGATCTCCTCAATCTGCTTCATAATGCATATCAAACTCTTACCATAATGTCTGTAGAGAGTTATAGTACTCTGTGACGTCCATAGTACCCTGTTGGAATGCCCTGAGTTTATTCTTTATTTCAAAAACTTGTGAAGCGTTTTCAAGATCAGAATAATTCTCCTTCACAACATCCCAAATTGCTTTGGCAGTTCGGAGAAATAAATAGGTGCGACTGATGTGTGGCTCCATCGAATTGATGAGCCAAGCCATGACGAGAGAATTGTTGAGTTCCCAATTGGCATAGGTTGGATCCAAGACATTCGGACTCTTGACCTCGCCATTGATGTAGCCAAGTTTCCCTCTTCCTCTAATTACGAGCAGAACGGACTGTGACCATTGGAGGAAATTTTTCCATCCAACTTGTGATTAGTGATCTGCAGTGAAGAACCCTCTCCGAAGGATTGCGCGATCACAGATGGGGCAGAGGGATTGGTGGTGACTGATGACGAAACATTTTCCTTCTCTGAACTCATGATTGTTGGATCGAGAAGTCAGCTAGACAAAAAAAAAAAGAAGGCAGGACTGCTGAAAAATTTGAACTAAGAAATTTGGGTTGCAAAGTTTTAAGGCTCTGGTACCATATAGAAGTTAAGAAAAAACTTTTTTTATTATTATTGACTGTACATTAACATTCTTGCAAGGGCTACAATTTATACAATTGAGGATTGCCTAAAAAAGGAAAATAATCCCTGATATTAACACCTAAAAATCTATCTATAATCAGTTGTCAATCACCTAGAAATCAGCCATCATTTAGCCTAGCAACAAGCTGTCAATCTCCTAATAATCAGCCATCAATTAACCTAGAATGAAATCAGCTAATTTCAGGGAATTACAAAATTTGCAGATTCTAACAAATTGGACTAATAAATGATTCACCATAAGTAAAGAAAGTGCCGTACCAGCTTCCAACGCAGAGGGGAGTTTAATGTTGAAGTTATGTTAAGGTCTCGGTGTTACGAAGACCTATGCGTTCTTGTGGTACGAGCACTTGGGCCCTAGTTAAAGACAAGATAAGACAAGAATAAGAATGTTCATAAGAAAGCATATATGAATCATGCATATTAGCATATGATGCATGTGGGCTATGTTTGGACTTATTGAGCATAAGCTCACCTAGTTATTTTATGCTGTAGGAGTTTCCACTAAGAGGTCAGAATGACTACACTGATGGGCGGGCGATGGAACATAAGCAATGTGCAGATCAAGGTATGGATACCACCACAGTTTTGCTACATTTGCTATATGTAATAAGTTATTTTGGAACTTGTTGTATATAAGGATATAGTATGACTTAGTAAGAGAAAACCTCTTTCAAATATGTTAAGTAAATAAAGTATAAAAGGAAGTTAAGTAAATAAAAGTATAAAAAGAAAGTTGTTTATGTATATATAATAACAAGAAGGAGTTTGAGTTTGTATATACAATCTATTATTGTCTAAAAAATATATATATTTTTAAGGTTTTCATAAATATGTAAGTAAGGAAAAGTGTTAAAGCACAACCCGTAATAGGGCGGGTTGTGACACTCTTTGCCTGTGTCCCTGCTTCGAGGTAAGGAGCTAGTGTGCAAGCAAGGCCGGAGAAAGGAGCTTGTACACGAGCAAGGCCGGAGAAAGGAGCTTGTACACGAAAAAGGCCGAGGTAAGGAGCTTGTGCGTGGGCAAGGTTGAACCAAGGACCAAACGTGCAAGCAAAGTATTATCTCGTCACTTGTATTGATACGGTAAGATATCATTACACCTGTCACTAATCGAATACACTTTCGATCTAAAAGAAAATGTCCACCCAAAGTAACCGTCTTGTACACCCAAATCACCTGGAGTAACTACTCAAGAAACCGCCTCTTTACACGTTTCGAAACATAGGTAGAGGGAAGAGATGCAACCAAGAAGAAAAGACAACAAAGAGTGAAGGACGTAGAAAAGCAATTATCTTGACGTAGAAAAGCAATTATCTCCACGTGGAAAAACGTGACAGCATCACCAGAGATAGGAACGTGGGGATAGCGGTTATAGGATAGGGAAGTGGATTCTTTTACGGGGATCCTTTTATAAATAGAGGGATGAGAGACAAAAACAGGGTTTTGGAATCTAGTGTCTTGGCAGTCATTCTTTTGAAATTGTTTTAAGATTTGTATCGAGTGTTTTAGTGAGGCATCTTGGGTATATAATGTTTCAGAAAATTAGAGTGGAGAACAACAAGTAGGTATAGGCCGTGTTAAGCTGAACTAGTGTAAATTTTGGTGTCTGTTTCTATTTCTACATTTATTTTTCTGTTTTGGTTTTAGCATTATTAGTTTTTCTGGTTGTATTGATAGTCCATCTCTTCTAATGTACATGATCTTGGTGTTGGCAATTTTGATCATCAACACAATGTAACAAAAGCTCGTTTAAAATACGCACACATAACAAGAGATTCTTTCCATTCGTCATTCTGTATAACTAGCCTATGTATTGTCTATGACTCTACTCTTTTTGTTTTTGAGAAATATATAATTCTACATGTTAAAGCTCTTGATTCTCGAAAATACAATACTGTGAATAAATAAGATCCAAAGATGAGAAATACAATGCATAAACTGACCACTCCGAAACGCACTCCTCATAAAAGATGTGTTTGCAGCACAATAAGATTGGAGAATGCATCTTCTCTTGGCAAATAGCACAAAGATATCCAGCTGCATTTACCTGGAATCAAATCCTTCTGAGTTAGATTGCATCACTTAATATATACGTGAAACAAATATTTTTAATCATACAAATACTACCTCCTATATTTAAACTGACCACTCTGAAACGCACTCCTCATAAAAGATGTGTTTGCAGCACAATAAGATTGGAGAATGCATCTTCTCTTGGCAAATAGCACAAAGATCTCCAGCTGCATTTACCTGGAATACAATGATCTCCAGCTGCACTCCTCATAAACTGACTACCTCCTATATACGTGAAATACAATGCATAAACTGACCACTCTGAAACGCACTCCTCATAAAAGATGTGTTTGCAGCACAATAAGATTGGAGAATGCATCTTCTCTTGGCAAATAGCACAAAGATCTCCAGCTGCATTTACCTGGAATCAAATCCTTCTGAGTTAGATTGCATCACTTAATATATACGTGAAACAAATATTTTTAATCATACAAATACTACCTCCTATATTTAAACATACAAAAGCAAGAGAATGTAGACATGACATCTATCAGTAACAAAGCTTAAGAATAGCATGAAGCCCATGCGTGGTTCTTTGGTCTTGATGTTAGGTGAAATCTCCTGAACTACTTATGAATGGCAAAAAAAAGGAGTAAGTTCTTCTCCGTACAACATGGACGACAAACGGGGCAACTCAAGAAATAGTCTTGAGAAGTGTCTTAAATTTCTCCCCCTAACCAGAAGACTATGTCCAATCTATGAGCTAAAATTAAATGCCAAGTATCAAAAGACAATTCACTCCGCTTTTTAGAACAACCAGCAGAATGCTGCATATGAATTAAATTCAAGCAAAATTACATTAACCTGTTCTGGTGTGGTACGAGACCCATAGTTTACTTCCTTCCGCATTAACACCTTTGCTGCAGATAAAAAAGGATTGGACTTAAAAAGCAACATGAGTAAGTTAAAGACAGTATATAATTGATTTCAGCGCCAAAACTTTCATAATCGTCATCTCACATATCCACACAAAAAAAAAAAAGAGAGAGAGTGCACACACACAAAAAAATATATATATATCGCATTATAACTGAAAAGAATACCTTCTCAACAATAGACGTAAGCTTAAAAGTCAAATACAATCCCGTAGTTAGTGACGAGAAGAGGCTTCCCTTATCTTAGTTCAGAAAGAAACGATACTAGACAGGTGTTGATAGCATCAGACGGTACCACAGCAGCGTATACTTAATCAGGGTTAACATTTGTCTCTTTTGAAGCAGATGGCCATCAACCAAAAGATAATCACTAGAAATTACTAGGAAATAAAAATTGAAAACTACAAGGAATGAAGAGCTACAATTCACGAAATATGTTTCCAAGAACTTATAATTAGTTATGCCCATTTTACATTCTTGAGGAAGTTATAACCTCTCCCATTCTTGTAATATATAAGCACCAAACACTTGAGAGCCATTCCCGCCTGCCTCATTAGTGTATTTGATAATGCAACAACATTAGTCTAGGAAATAATAAATATGAAGGGAACAATGAAGGCAGAAACACATAGAGATGCCCCCCACCCCAAAAAAAAAAAAAAAAAACAAAAACAAAAAACCCAACCCCCGACAAAAAAAGGAACCATACAGAACTACAGAGAATTCTCCAACTGCAATAGAAGTCAAATTATTATTTTTTTTAAGACAGCACCAGATTTTCAAAGTTAAAGAACTTAGACAATACCGGTTCATTTAGGATTTAGGATTTAGGACAAAATAACATATTTGAATAGGGTTTAAGAAAATTCCATACCATTTGTCAAAACGATAAACATGGCATGCCAGAAAGGTGGCATTGACTTTGGAGGAAGCATGATCAGAGGGTACAAAAAATCATCATTCCGAAACCACCAGTAAATACCAACTACATGAAGCATAAAAGCCATGATAGTGCCAGCAAGGATATAACTTTTCCTCTCTGCTTGTAGAAATCAACAACTATTTAACCTCTTTATCAGCTTTAGTAGAACTTGTTAGCTCAGGCAAATAAAAACTCAAAAATCGGAAGACAGACCTTTAGAGCTGTCTGCCTCCGAACAATATCATTTGATTTATAGATAACAGCAGATATCCTTATTATGAAAAAGAAACCTGAATTTTACCCCCCAAAAAAAAGAAACGAAAGGAAAAAATAAAAAGGGAAGACAAGCAAAACACTCGTTAAATTACTCAACATCAGCTTTCTATCAACTTGTGCACACATGGGAAGTGGGACTCAGAAGTCAAAATATGATAACTATAAAGTTGCTTCAAATTACTAGAAATAGACGCGATAAAATTCACATGGAGAAAAAAAAAATCTTCTGCATACAAAGAAGCAATCCCCTTGGGACTTGAACATTCCCTCATAAGTCTATTTCCATGTCGTTTATATACTCCCAATCATTAGCATAATAGCTAATGAAAGTCAATACAACGCCGAGAAATAGCTGTTCCCTTACACTGTAATTTATGTATCCTTTCAATAAACTGTAAATGCATTCAATCACAGACGGGTCTTTTAATGAACCAAGTTACGAGCATGGAGTGTTAGGCACCTAATTTGTCCTAAAGCATTCATTTTACGCTGCCAAGTACAAGAATTTTGCTGGTACATAGCTAAAGTCTCAAACTTGAAACTACAGCATGATGGTTCCAAAATGGTCAATGTCATTTTCTTGCACTAAAACAAATTGCAAAAAGAAGCTGAGCGTAGATCCACTTTGTGCTCACGCAAACCAAATTGTTCGAACCACAAAAAAGAAAATCATTTGCACGCAAATGTAGAAGAAAAGACAGTACCTTGCAAATGCTGACGAATGAACATGACCAGCAAAAGAATCAAAAACGGAAGAATCTGCTCAATCCATTTGGCAATCTGTTGAACGTCGTAAATCTGATAAGAAGGGACCAATGGCACTCTCTCTCGCCGCCGCCGCTGCAACGACGTCGCTTCGGGACGAACTTGGCTGGTCATTCAATGCCGGCATCCTCAGCGATCCACCACCATCCCCGTCCGCATGACCTTCTCCTTCTTCTCCGCCGTAGTCTTGCCCTCGCGACTGCACAGATCGCTCCTCCAGTTCTCCACCACCGATATTCCGAATCGAAACCTCCGCTGAATCGCCACCGCCGTCGCCGCTGGTGCCAGCGCAGTTCTCAACCGAAACACTCGGAGCAACCGCACCGCCATTGACCGCGTTGATCGTGACGACTCCGTCGCCTTCGCGCTACTTGGACCTCGCCGGCACTATCCCGGAGTACTCCATCACGAATGACAATGGCGTTTGCAAGAAATTTAGGGCAGGAATCTGCAACATGCCAAGACCTCCCACGAACCATCGTTGACACCGACCTGCCAACTCTTCATCGCTTGCATTTACATTTCTCGGAGACGGATTCGCGTGCAAATCCGTGGCGTTACTTGACGCCTCCATTAAACCCCTCACGGAAGCTCTTTCCCTTTCTTCTTTTCAAGATTTTGTGGCTTTGCTTTCGGTTAGAGAGAGAGAATACCAGAAAGCAAGGGAATTAAAGAAGAGAGAAACGAAACTGACGTCGGAAAAACGACAAGAATCAGGCGTGGAAGAGGGATACGGAACGGCAAGTTTCATCGTCAATTGATTGTTGAAATTCGTGTCTTTTCACAAAAACAATTATTACAAGAACAGAGAAAGCATAGGAAAGGAAGGAAATGGCGGAAAAGAGAAAGAACTTCTCATTTGATTTCCGTGTGTTTCAATACAACGTGTTGATAACTATAAATACTAAGTCTAACAAACAAACTAACTGTAACAATAATTACAACTAAAGCAAAACAGAAATAACAAACTCTAACTAACTTTAAAACTCCCCCTCAAGATGGACTGTGAATGTTTTTAACAGCCATCTTGATAAAAGTGATGACAATAAAGCAGAGGGCAAAGGCTTTGTAAACATATCTACCAGTTGATTTTGAGAACGAATATGCATGAGTCTGATAAATCCAGCAACAACCTTATCACAAACAAAGTGACAATTGATCTCAATGTGCTTAGTTCCTTCATGGAAGGTGGGGTTGGTGGCAATATGGATGACAGCTTGGTTATCACAGAGTAAAAGAGCTGGTGGAGGCAGAAGACGACTAATGAAACGTTTATACTGAGATATGTCAATGAGAGGTTCTCCATCAATAGCATTGAGTTGAATCTTGGGATCCATAGGAACATTGGCTGGTTTGCTAGCAAGAAAACCAGTGTCTTCTAACAATTGTAAAGTATAATGTCTCTGAGATGGAACAATACCTTTTCTAGATCTTGCTATCTCAAGACCAAGAAAATACTTCAAATTACCCAAATCCTTGAGTTTGAACTAACTCTAAAGAAATGATTTTAAAGAGCTGATAGTAGACATTGATGAACCTGTGATGATGATATCATCCATATAAACGAGTAAAGCCACAAATGAAGGACCTGACCCTTTAGTAAACATGGAATAATCAGATTTTGACTAGATGAAACCAAATTGAATAAGGGAATGGGAGAACTGAAAGTATTATTGTCTAGACGCTTGGTTGAGTCCATAAATGGACTTCTGTAGGCGATAAACCAACTTGCCTTCCTGGTTAAGGCTCTCCCCCTTACCAGGATAGCTGAGAGGCAAGTCCATATAAACTTCGTCAAATAAATCTCCACTAAGAAAAGCATTGTTGACATCTAATTGAGTAAGATGCCAATTCTGACTAGCAGCTAATGCTAATAATACTTTGACAGTAACCAATTTTGCAACGAGGGAAAAGGTTTCAATGAAGTCCACTCCTTCTTGTTGAGTGTAGTCCTTAGCAACTAGTCTGGCTTTATGCCTTTCCACAGAACCATCTGATTTGTACTTGACTTTATATATCCAATTACATCCAATGAAATTTTTCCCAGATGGCAAGGGAACAACTTGACCAAGTGTGATTGACCTCCATAGCATCCAACTCGGCCTTCGTGTCTTCCTTCCATTGTGGAAACTTTACAGCTTAAGGATAGAATTGAGGTTCAAATTGAGATGAAACATTCAAGAGAAAGTTCTTGTGAGAACGAGAGAAGGAATTGTAAGATAAGTAGTTATCCAATGGATATCGACTGCTAGCAGAGAGAAAATCTGAATTGTTGCTAGGAGATAATAAGTTGTAGTGAAAATCCCTCAGATATGATGGAAGACTTTCGAGTGGGAACAATTTCTGGTGAATGCGAAGAAGTGTGTAAAGAAGGTGGAGAATCATGTTCTTCAGGAGGTGGAGAAGTATTTATCATTGGAGCTTGAGTTGAAACCTCAATAGCTAGATTAGGTAGAACAAAGTTGGGAAAGGGATAAGTTAAAGTATCCCCATCAATCACATAATGGAATGGGAAAATTTGTTCATGAAATATAGCATCCCTAATCACAAAGATTTGTTTGCTCTTAATATCATACAGTTTGTAGCCTTTCATACTAGTAGAGTAGCCCAAAAATACACAAATTCGAGCCCTTGGATGAAACTTTGCTCGTTGTGCAGGTAGAGTAGAAGCAAAGGCAAGGCAACTAAGCACCCTAAAGGAAGAATAATTGGCCTTGGTGTGATACAACAATTCATATGAAGAGGATGGAAGATCGTTAAACAACTCAGATCGAATTAAAGAAACATAATGATTCAAGCCAAGTCAAGGTAAGAATTGAAGAAGATCCAACAATTGATGAAGAATTCAAGCGGCAAAAATTTGCTCTGATACCATATTTTAAGAACATAGAAAACAGAGGAAAAGAAGGAAAGGGTGGAAAAGAGAAAGAACTTCTCATTTGATTTCCATGTGTTTCAATACAATGTGTTGATAACTATATATACTAAGTCTAACAAACTAACTAACTGTAACAATAATTACAACTAAGCAAAACAGAAATAACAAACTCTAACTAACTCTAAAAACAATCGAGTCAGTGGTACTACGACGACAAATAAGAAGAAGAAGGAAGAAGAAATAAGGCGGAAACGAATCAAGGATGGAAAAGGGGAAGAGAGAAAGAGGAGCGAGAAAGGGGAAGGAAGGCAAGTAGGCGACCATTGAAAGATAAAAAGTCAGCACATGACAAGTTAGCAATGCGCTAAATGATCAATCCTTTTGTTATTTTTTATTGTTTTTTAATATAGATATCTAAAAGGGTGTTTGGTAGGTTTTGATTTAGACCACTTTCTCCATTATAAACAGTGTAAAGCTCTTACGTGCTACTGTAACAACAAAAAAAATTTGCTACAGTATAAAGCTCTCACATGTTACAGTAAAAATAGTTCTAACCAATGTTACTAGTCATACTGTCTAACACCCTGTAAGTGCTCATTTAATATTGTTTTTGCTTGGACTGTACGTAGGTGGTTAAAAAAAATCAATTCTTTTAGACTTGGATTTTCCTGTTATAACTGAGCTAAATAAGTAGCCAATAGGAAATCCAATTCATAGAAAATTAAAAAAAAAATCCAATTACCCAATGGCAACAAGAAATCGTTTGGAAATTTTGGCTTCACCGTCGTACTCATTAATGATTAATCAGGAAGAAAAAATATTTCTTTTCTTCTCCTTCAAGTTTTATTTTAAAAAAAAAAAAATTTATTTTATGCAATTTGTCGTAGTCGTTTCTCTGATCCACTGTTTTTGTTTTTATATTTTAATTTAATTTATTGATTTTTATTCTACCAGCCGGCCTTGATATTACGCAAATCATGCATTTTGCGCGTAATGGCTTCAACGACTTTCTTTTTGTAATTTTTTCCCCGCTTCTCTAACCCAATTTGCGCGCATGGCTTGATAACGATTAGTTTATTAGCCTCATTTGCGTGTGCAGCTCTATAACCACTGGTTTTGAAACTTACCGGACGAGAAAAGTTTGAAAAAAGAGACTTACCCACTTTGTCATTCTTAATTTCCCCTCTCAAATTCCATTAAAATCATATTAGATAAAAATATTTAATAGAGTAACAAACTGTATTTCATATTTTAAATTTTGTAAAACCATATTTTTTTTCAAAATTGTAATTATTAAACTACGTTTCCATATAGTATCCTAAAATTCTGTTCTTTTTTTCTTTTGTTCCTAGAGACTTGACGTAGCACACATGCTTGGGAAGCAAGAAACAGTCTGAAATGGGCCAAGAAAGTTGTCCAAAAGAAACAAGAGACAACAGTTGCCAAGTATTGAAGAACATGGATTCAAGTGGTCAAGTCTCTGCACGACAAAATGCTTGTTCCAAGAAACATTCCATTCTTCATACACACATAAACAACACTGTTTCCAGAAATCCATGAAACTGAGAAAAAGTATGAACTTCCAGGATCTTTGCATATGATTTGCAAAAACCTCTTCCTAGTGTTCAAAGACAAGGCAAGTTTCAAAGACAATGCAAAAGGGCAAGTTTCAAAGACAAAGCAAAAGGGCAAATCAAAAGAGCCTTGTCCAGGTGGTCATTTAACCCCTCCAATTGTCCTTCAGCCGTCTTATCTCCCTGAGGGCTTCGACGGCAGAGTGGCTTCCGACCGTCTTCTGTAAAAGAATATGGTTTCTACTGTAAGCAATGTAGACAATGAATTATCCTGAGCTGTTATAAGTTGTTAATGAGTACCAAGAAAAAAACAGGTATAAGTAGAATATGTGAACCTGAATCTCTGGGAGATCAACTCGAATGAAAGGATTTGTCTCCATCTCCTCCTCGATGGTCGAGGGAATTGTGGGGAGGCCCGCTTGCCGCTGCTGCCGTGCCCATGATAGCTTATGCTGTATCTTGGCGTTATCTGGTTCAACTGTAAGAGCAAACTGCAAGTTCTTCACGGTGTACTGCAGCAACAGAACACAAAATTGTAACTTCTCTTTAAGAAGAAAAGGGTCGGAACTGTGCAGCAAAACATTTGTAAATAACTCGAGACATGGGACTATATCAAATAACATATCACCTATGTTTCTTAACGATGGCCAGTATTATGCAAGCTCTCATTTGGGTCAGGCTCAATAACAGGCTTACTAGAACAAGTACAATAGAAGTCTATAGCCATGTAAAATATCAAAAGCTATCTGCTTGAAAAATTATTTTCAACAAATAGGACCATATCTGTTCTTGGATCCTTTCAGATTGAAAGATGAAAGAAAATAGCATATATAGATATAAATACACACACACACACACACACACACATGTACGTATGTAAGAGATCTGACTATCATCAAGTTTAACAAGCTTTCCCAAATTTTAGTTCAGATGTGCAAATGTAAGGGAAAGCGACTGATGAAAGGGAACAAGTACAAAAAAGGGGTGGGGGGTGGGGGGATATGCTCCATTTTCTTTTACCTCATGGCCACAGTAAACTCGGGTTGGCTTTGGCAATGAAGCTAGTGTCACACAAAGCGATTGATGCATCTGCTCCGCTGTTCCTTCAAAAAATTTCCCACAACCAGCAATGAACTGCACATTATGAAATGGCCTCAATTAGCTGCCCAAGTCAATCAATCACATAATCACAGGCCAGAAATCCGAAAACTTTTCTTTTGAAAGAAATAAGTACTTGATATTCCAAGCTCTAAACAATTTAATGCATCCATAGCAACCGATGCGCCATCAACTTTTCTTACATACATACTAAAGCAGAACAAACAGAACTAAATTGGTCTAATTTGGGATTGTACGATAAATTTTGACCTTATTCATCTAATGAAGGTATCAGGATAAAAGAATACCTATCCGTCTTTTAGACTTATTTATGGCCCTACACCTCAAGGAGCCGTTCACCGTAAAATCTCATGTATGGTTTTGGACAGTGATGGTAATAGTAAGCGTACCACAGACTATGATTATATAGTTGACATCGTTAAGGAGCAACCAAAATATGATTTATCATCAAAAGCATACAAGTATCCCAGGGTAAGGATGCTGTTTATTATTTTCATTTCCTATATGCACTCTGCTCGGAGAGGAATTGCAAGGTCTCAGAGAGGAAATTATACATGAACAAGAAAGATGCTGTGTGTCTTTGATGATGAGATCCTATGCCATCTTATCGTTTCTTGTAAGGAACAAAGTACAATACACCTTCAAAACTTACCAGAGTGTCTCCGGTGAAAACAGCTGGATCCTCTCCCTCTTTGCTAGTTACATAATAACTTATATGACCTTTGGTGTGGCTGAAGAGAGTATACCAGAAAAGAATACAGTTGAGAACATAAAATGAAAGTTGTGCAAATAAAAACTCTCAATTATCCATTAAAACAAACCATCAAGCAGTAGAGTTCTACAATGAATACATGTATCACAAGTTGGATTAAGGAGGTTATTTAAGTCTAGGAAAATTTCCCTATTGTGCCAGGTTGAAGATTCAATTCTCGAACAAATAATTCTATTGTTCCAAAAAATCTGAAGCATTCAATCTTAACCAAAATAAAGAAATTGAGAATCTTAGACTGTCAAGAAGCAACATGCAATTGGCTTCACAAATTCACAAGCATAAAACAGAAAGACTGGTTTACTGGATTAGTTGTTAAATCTTGGAAAGATTAGAAGTTAAGAGAAAAAACAATAAATGACCTCTAATATAAATCATAAGCTTGAACTTTAAAACTTCAATGGGAAATGAATTTGTGCCCAAGTGTTCTTCATATCATCTACCCACACACAAAATGCTTTTGTGCCCAGGTTTGGATTGAAGCCAGAAAATGATTATATATATGCTAAAATGAGAGAGATACTTGCACAAAAGAAGAACAAAATCATACCAAGGTGTGTGAAGCGACAATATAGTAATATCAGCGCCAAGCGAAATCTTATCGCCATTTTCCACACTGTCAGTGCAGCCCTTCACGTTGTCTTTAGAACCACCATACACCTTAATTCCAGGAACCAATTGCTTTAGCTTCTCATTTCCGCCAGCATGATCCCTATTCAAAATATTCATTAGGAGAACAGTATTTTCAAAAGGGTTATTTACATTTGTACAACCTAAAGTTATTAGTGTTTGGAGACTTGGACCCCCAACTTTTCATTTTGGAAGGTACCAAACAAATCAGATTGATCTTCGTGTCAAAAGTACTATGTGAAATCTTTGGTAACTTTTTTAGTTTTGGTATTTGGAACACTGAGCGTTTGGCAACGTCGTTCCAATTGCTACAGTGTAAAACTCTTACATGCTACATTGTAAAGCAAAAGTAGGCTATAATATAAAGCTCTCCTACACTAAATTAGTTGTAAGTTGTGGTTCTACCTGTGTTGCCAAACGCACTATAATTCCCGTTTATTAATTGACGTCCGTTATCACTTGGACAACATTGCTAATGATTGCCAAAATTTGAGGTTAGGGTCTAGAACATGACAAAAAAAATGCGAGGTGCACCGGTGCAAATTACTCTTTTAAAAACACACTCCAAATCAACCATATGAGACTGGGTTTTAGATAAATATCTGCACGGAATAGAATGATCTTCACACGTCAACTGACCTCTCTTTAGATGGCTAAATTCTATTTTTCTCACTCATATGACCAAATCAGATGACAGATATGCACATCATCAACTATAACCCTAAATGGGGAATCCAATCAAAGGCTCATGGAACTTCTGGATCAAACACCACCAAACAGACAGAAACATGTAGAACATACAGACAATTCAAACAAAATAAATGTTTAGTAATTAAATAAAAAAGTTAAAAGAATAATCTCCATACCAGTGGTGGTGAGTGGTGAGGACGAGCTTGAGAAGAACGCCATGTTGCTGAGCAACGCCGAGAACCTTCTCGGGCTCTACGGGATCCACCACCGCGGCTTCCTTGGTGCTCTCATCAATAATTCTGCAATCCACCCAAAATTAAGCAGATCTTTAAAAAAAAAAAAGAAAAGAAAAGAAAAAAAGCCATTTATAGGAAATTGGTTCAAAATATATATATTTGCTTGATATGAAATCTATGAAATCGAGATAAGAAGATTATTTTCTTCTTTTTTTTTAACATGGAAGATTATTTACATACAGGTAAGAGTAGTTGTCTTCTAAGCAAGGAACGTGATGGATTTTCATTTTTTTTTTCTCCGTTCAGTTATTCCTTCGCACTCTTCAGACCTGACCGGCGAAGGTCATGGAAAGATGGAACTTTAGAAGAGTCGGGTAGGAGGTGGGATGTTAAGTGCTACGTCAGCTAGTTTACACGTGTCCTATACACGTCATCAGTAGTTCTATAGCGGATATGGTCGCATGGATTTAGCTTATATGTCCGAAAAACTCTTTTGAGCCCGATGGCCAGGGACGTGGGTATCACCCGACAAGGACCTGACCCATCATGGCTTTTTTGAACTGGCTCCATATGTCTTTTTTTTTTCTTATTTTTTTGTGTCTTTTAATAATATGATGTCATATTAATTAAAATTTTAATTGATTTAATATGATATTATTAAAGAGGTATAAAAGGGACACAAAAAAAAGACATAAGAATCAGATTCATCGTCAGGGTATTTGCATCAAAATGAAATGTGTTTTGTCTCAATTTTTTTTTAACTTTAAGACCTTAAAGTTTAGAGTGCAAAGCAAGAGATACCTTAAACGTTGAAGCACGGCTCATTCTCATACATTAAAATGAGAGATTAAGTCAAAAAGTAAGATGGATTCGAATTATAGTCTCATCTTGATTTTAAGACATTCAAACTCATATGAGTAATTTTTTAGACCCAAACTTTGAACATTTTTCTCACAGAGTTTTTTATATATCCAATCACAATTTCAAGTTTTATTGTCTTTTTAAACAATTAATATCCAAATGTCACATCGGATTATGGTTTCAACCAAACTTTTCACATATTTTATCTCAAATCGACAAATTTCAACTCTATTTGACAACCTAGTCAAAACTTATTAGTTCTAAATGCTATAATATAAAGCTATCAGGATGCTACAATATAAATTAAAAGTTTATAACAATGTAAAATTATCACATACTACAATATTTTAATTTTAACTTATAAAATTAATTTTAACTATATCCCCATATGCTTTTCTCAACTCACAACATTTTAACCGTACGAACCAAACGGACATGAAAAACCTACGATGACATTTCTTTTTATAAAATCCTAGGCCCTACAATGCCAATTAAACTCTCAAAAAAGAAAAATCCACTAAAAATCCTACTAACAACTTGCCAAGTAGCTAAAGAAGTAGTAGACAACGTTAGCCATGACTCATGAGACTCTCGTTCCCGCTACATTCTCTTCTAACCTTGATTTTCAAGTTTTCGATCTTCATTTCTCAAGACATTTGTTGCGGAAAATCTACAAGTGCACAGAATCGTAGACAAGTAATAAAGAGTGAGTAGAGTATCGTTCCCACGAAGATTACGTTAATCTAGCTAAGTACTAAAATTTGTTAACTCTAAAATTATTTGAACAGTCAAATATAAAATAGAAAAATAACAAAACAAAAAAATATAAATGAAAATCTAAATAATAAAAGATTAGGGCATCCGATTTCACCTAAATTAATCATATTCATATTATCTAATTTAATCAATTGATGTTTACTCCTATGCCGATAACGAATTTCTCTTAGGTAGTCATTAATCTTTCTCAAGGATTAATAATTTATCCTAGATAGCAAATTTTCTACATCTCTGTAGAAACTCTAAACTTACCAAAATTCATTAAGAACAAGAAATTCATAGTGTTACACAAGTCTCGTAGATATCTCTATCTTATGATGATCTCATAGCATTCAATTATGGTATAATTTAATTATCGCTTCTTAACCTCAAATTAAATCACAAATCATGCAAAAGGTGCGCAAACTTTTACAGGCATTAAGATCAGATTAAACACTCAGCATAGATAATGAATAAACATTAAATTGAATTAAATTAAATAAAAGTGAACATTCATAATCCAGCTACATTGTAGCCCTAGAAAAAGGGAAATTAGTTCCTAATGAAACCTAAAACAATCCTAAATAATGTTTTAAACATGATGAGTGAAGAAAAAGAACTATGTTTGGATGCAAAAATGATTTCCGTCTCTGGGTTGCACCGCTCTTCTTCTCCAAAGCAGTGAGTTCTCCTCTCTTATCTATAGTTTTTTCATATTAAAATTCGTGCTTCAACCCTTTATAATGTTCTATTTATAGGCTAGAGTTTGAAAGGGCAATTTTAGAACGAAATTACACTGAAATTTGAATTGGGATCACAATGGCGTCTAGGCTCGATTTTCTGGCGCCTAAGTGCTACACAGGCCCGTGATATTTTCCTCGAACTGGCACCTAGGTGCCATGACTGTGATGCCTAGGCTTCGAAGAAGCACCCAAGCGCCAGGCTTGTAACGCCTAGGCGCAACTACTGGTCGGCCTCCCCTCATAAATTGGCACCTAGGCTCCCAAGTTATAGCACCTGGGCGCTTTGCTCTTAAGTTTTTGTATGGAATTTCGTCTGTATGAGCGCCTAAGCGCCCATAATCTGGCGTCTAGGCTCCGTATTCATCCCGAGTCTAATTTTACTCATTTTTTGTCCGTTTTGTCCCGTACTTTATTATCATGCATCATTTTTCCTCAGAACCTACAAAAGAATATAGAACACTATCAAATTCTTATAAATTGCTCAAAACTAACAAAATATAAAGTGAAAATCATCTAATTAGTTAGCCTAAAACTAACTTATCAACAACCTAATCGAAACTTATTAGTTCTAACTGTTATAGTATAAAGCTCTCGGATGCTACAATATAAATCAAAAGTTTATAACAATGTAAAATTATCACATACTATAGTATTTTAATTCTAACTTGTAAAATTAATTTTAACTATATCCCCACATACTTTTCTCAACTCACAACATTTCAACCTTATGAACCAAACGGGCATGAAAAACCTACGATGCCATTTCTTTTTATAAGATCCTAGTCCCTACAATGCCAATTAAACTCTCAAAAAAGAAAAATCCACTAAAAATCCTACTAACAACTTGCTAAGTAGCTAAAGAAGTGGAAGATTTTGACGAAAGGGCAAAAAAAAAATTTCAAATTGAGTAAAAGTCCTTTTTTTTTAGAAAAAAAAAAACACGCTTTTTTGTGTAGGAAATTGTTTCAGTTTTTTTCAAAAAAATAAGAAAAATGACTGTAGCAGGATAAGAAACCTCAACAGGATGAAAAAAAAAAAACTGAAACTGTTTTAATGTTTAAAAATTTTTTTTTAAGTGTCAAAAATTGTCTAAAAAAAATTATTGACCAGAAAATTTTTTTTCAAAGGATTATTTTTAAAAATCCTCGAAGGAAGTAGCAAAGAACGTTAGCCATGACTCATGAGACTCCCGTTCCCGCTACATTCTCCTCTAACCTTGATTTTCAAGTTTTCGATCTTCATTTATCAAGACATTCGCCAAGAGTAATACTATTACTAGCGAGAGAGAGAGAAAGGGTAAACAAAGTTACAGTCAATAAGCTCAAGAAAAGCAAAAGAGCAAAATAGTCTTTGGCAGTAGAGAGTACCCAAAACCCCCTTTTCAGAAAATTCTCAATTGATCCGAGTTTGTGTATTTGGTGAATCTAAACGAATCTAAATCTTATCTAAACTATGTCCAAACCGTCGTCCACAATAGTCCAAGGTCTTCTTAGGCTTCAACAATCCACCCAAATCCCTAAACCTTCTCAATTTTCCCGGGCCCACCACTCCGCCGCCTCTCCCCACCGGTTCCGACCGTCCGGTTCGTCTAATGCCTTGCTGCCCCGAGCTCCTCCGAATCATCAGACCAATCCTCACGCGTTCTCGTCCGGCGCCGGACTCGGCCTCCGGTTCTTCTCGTTTAGGGCGTCGGAATTGGGCAAGGGCAATGCGGGTTTCGCCAAGAAGGTGCTCGAGAAGCCGGCCGCCGCCTTCTCGCGGTACCGCGAGGCCCTAGGGTTGCAGATTGAGGCGTTCTGTAGGAGGAATTATCTCTTCCTTTTGGGCGCCGGAGGCGTGGTGGCGTGCGCTTTGCTGTGGAGGATCATGTTCGGGATTGCAAATACGTTCATCGGATTCTCTGAAGGAATGGCCAAGTATGGGTTTCTCGCTCTCTCCTCTGCCATCGTCGCTTTTGCTGTGAGTTACAATACCGTCTTTTGATTTTGTGTGAAAGTATAATGCCTTGATTGCTGATTACTAGTATTGTAAAATTTCAGATTTTTCCCGCTTTGCATGTAAAATTTAGGTCTTGATAGTGATACGCCTAAGGTTTAAGAGTTAAAGATCATTCTTTGAACCTAAATTTTAGGTCTTGATAGTGATTCTCCATTGTTGTTTATTAATCAGAATAGTTCAGTGCCCCATCATTTGGATTCATGAGATTTGCAATTCTCTGGTTGTATGACTGATATTGTACATCTAAAGGCATGGTGAATGAATATGTTAGCAGAGTGAAATGTTTAATTCTTTCCTAGTTAGTTTGAATACCAACTTTGTTGCACCCCACACTTTTGATTCACTGGCGCGGGAAGCTATTCTTGTTGCTGCGTTTTGTTGAAAAATGCAGAAAAGTTTGAACTTTAAAAGCTCTTTGGTGTGGAAACATGGTTTTGTCTTGATGTTAAGCTTCATTACGTTACGATAAGAGATTTCAAAGGATAATTTCAAAAGAATTAAAAATATTTGGTTTCAATGTATCATAAATTGCTATATTCCATTGGAGTCTATATGGGTTGTTTGGCATCTCAGTTAAAGCTGTTGGCTCTAACCAGCAAATGGTGTATAGCTCTCAGCCGCTATATTAAAAAGCAAAAAGTTACTATAGTATAAAGCTCTTCATGCTATCATTTTCAAATCAACGTTTTCAGTTCTAACCGCTTTCTCAAACACCCTATATTTATCATATGAACCTGCGATCCACAACTCCGATAGGCTATTTGTGTGATATTAATTTGCGGTGCATTTGGATGGACTATTGTTGGTGTTGTTAATTGAGAAACATGGTTTATAAATTGCTTGCCATTTGAGGGGTGTTTTTCTTTTGTTATTATTAGGTCCTTTATGTTCGCTCAAGGTTCACAATTAACCCTGATCGAGTTTATAGAATTGCCATGAGGAAGCTTAACACTTCTGCTGGGATTCTTGAGGTTATGGGTGCTCCTCTTTCAGGATCGGAACTAAGGGCCTATGTGATGTCAGGAGGTGGACTTACCTTGAAGAATTTCAAGCCAGGAATTAGGAGCAAGCGGTGTTTTCTGATCTTCCCAATTCGAGGTTCTGAGAGAAGGGGTCTGGTTAGCGTTGAAGTTAAGAAGAAAAAAGGCCAGGTTTTTCTCTGCTTTAAGCTGTTCCCTCTCTATTTTTCATCTATTAACTTGCCTTATAACTCGTTTGACCATGTATGTGTTTTTGTATCTGACAATATTCTGTCCTGTAATATCTTTCACATTGAGGACATCTTAAGTCTCTCATGAGTGGGGAGAATTGTTTTGATGCACTTTACAGCTTGTCAATCGTTGTTGCACTAATTCATCAAGAAAAAAATAAAACAGTGTTATACTTACTAGCAGAGCAATAAATTTAAGCATGCATGTATTGAGAACAAAAATACTCGAGTAAAAACCACGAAAACTAGGACATAATTGTGATAATTTATCCCCCTACTTTAGTGGGATAAGCGAAACCTTAGTATTTTTTTATGTACACCCCTTTAAAAGATTAGTGTACCATAAGATACTGTGTATAAAAAAGGATTAGTGGACCTCTAATTCTGAAAGTCTAACCTGGGATAAGACAAGGCCAAACTAAAAAAATGAATCAGGGAAGTATTTTTCTTCTATACCCAAGTGAAAAAACAAAAAAATCAGGGAAAGAACGTGTGCTGTACTGAAGACTAAGGAAAAGTTGGAGGAGATAGAGAATTAATCTAAAGGCCTTTTTTTTGGGTCTAACCGTGGTGTAATATTTTATGTGCAGTATGATATGAAGCTACTGGCAGTTGACATTCCCATGGCATCAGGACCTGAACAGCGACTGTTCTTGGTTGGGGATGAAGAAGAGTACAATGTTGGTGGTGGCCTTATATCCGAGCTAAGAGATCCGGTAGTGAGAGCAATGTCAGCGGCCAAGGAATTTGATGATCTTGATCAGATTGAAGAAGAGGAGGATGCTGAAAGCGAATTGCAAGAGGCAGAAAGAAAGCACCGTGAAGAAATTGAGAAACTCGAGAAAGATGGCCGTCAGTGATTTCTTCTTTACATTATACTCCTGCCTCTTCCAAAAAATTTTCACCTTTTGTTTTTTTTTCTTTTTCGTTCACTGAGAATGCAAAAGAATGCTTGAGGCTTTGTCCGTTTCAGTCTTTCAGATTAAATCAAATTGGTTAGATATCCTTGCGAACGTCGAGTTCTGCAAGGCTCATTTTCCCTTGTAATTGCAAGTACTCTGCCACGGGAAATTCCATAGTTGAGAAAAGCTCTGTTAGATGAAATAAAGCTCACCAATGAAAAGTAACATGCTTAACACAATAGTTTCTGTGATTTGGTGTTTGCTCACCTTGTTAGACTACATGCTTTTTTTTTTTTCCTGGGAATTTGAAGTTTGGAAAATCTTCACATTGTTTGTATCCACTCTCTCTGTTCTCTATTGTTACGTTTATGATACACTTGGAAGTTGTGTTGTGACTACACTAAGCCTTATACTTTAGATTTGATTGTTCATCTTTGAGTTGTCATCTTCTCAGTCAAGAACAGAAACAACATGCTGAAGAGATAAATGCTCATGTTATGGGGTCAGCCGTTTGCAAGGTCCAGCTTCAGTCAGTACTATATTAACCCAAAAAAAAAGAAGAAAAAAACACTTCTTGCGGCTCACTCATGAGTCATGACAGCCTATAATCACCAATGTATGATAGGAGAGAGTACATTTGCTAGATCCAGCAGCCAAGCCAACAGCCCCATTACTTTGTTTGCTAATAAGTTAAGAGCCACAGTATTCCCTGGCTGTTATAGTCTAGTCCCTAGTCGTGTGGTCCTTGGCATTGGCCCATCCTTGGAAAACGACACCACAACAGGAAAGACAACAGCAGATTTTATGCCATGGCCTCTGTGCCGGCACTAATTTTGACGCATGTTTAAGCCCAGCAGCTTCCTTCATTGTTAAGATTCGATGCTGTATTAATATGCCTAAAAAGTACTGTCTTAAAAAAAAAAAAAAGCTTTAAAGTGATGAGACCCCCCCATGTGAGGTTAAGACCTTTATTGTTTAGATGTTGTATTTGAAGTCAAAACAAGGAATAATTTACACCAAAACCTTCTTTTCACCTCCTTTAATGCATTGTCCTTCATGGGCAACATTTTTAATTG
Source organism: Artocarpus heterophyllus (assembly GCA_025403435.1). Classification (NCBI taxonomy): domain Eukaryota; kingdom Viridiplantae; phylum Streptophyta; class Magnoliopsida; order Rosales; family Moraceae; genus Artocarpus; species Artocarpus heterophyllus. Next base: position 151,007 of record JAJQZP010000142.1, on the reverse strand, counting down.
CATAAAATCAAAGGGATGTTTTTTTTAATGTTGACAATCCAATAATTTAAGCCCTTTCTTTTCTTTCTTACCTTTTTAATTTATTTACTAACTTATATAATAATGATTTTTTTTTTTTACATTATTTGCTCTTTCATTGGACCAATGTCTGCTTTGTTTTCTTTCACTTCCCTTCGTGCCTCTTTAATGACTTTACTTTACTTCCCATTATTATCCATCTTTGAAAGAGATAGCATTAATGCATTGCACTTGTTAGTTGGGAAAAAAATGCTCTGATAATGGCACTTCCCACGTTGGCCGACGTTGTTGTTCAGAGGAAAGACTGCTCTTTTCTTTATTTTTCCTTTCTTTTTTTCTTTGAAGGAATTTAGATTATTGAAATAAGAGGAGAAAATTCCAATTAGCAATGAAATAGTTCATACTCTAGAACAGTAATACTCCAAAAACCAGGACTGGTGAGTTGAAAAATGCATTGACTTGGTGACATATCATTCATTCTGAAGGTTCAACAATTATTGTCGTTTCCAGACAGTAAGGTTCTCTTCTTTTCCATAGTTCTTGCCTTCTTGGGTTGCAGCAAAATTTGATCTTGTCTTGAATAATTTTGTCTTGGGTCTACAAAATCCATCCTTTAGATGAAAGTTGTTCTTATCTCTCATTGTTTTGCTTCATATCATAACTCTTAAAGGTGAACTAATTGCTCTTAAAATTTTCTTAGGCAAATATTGGCCAGGACTGAGCATATATATACATAAACACATACACATACATACAAGTATATATAAAAATATATTTAAATGCTAATGATGTTGTACTCCCTCTATTGGGTCAGTCTTTTTCTTTTCTTTCTTTCCTTTTTTTTTTTTTTTGAAATTCTTTACCAATGAAATAGATGCTTTGGTTTTAGCTGCTCCTTTTCTGCTTGTCTTTGCAATTTTGTGCTTGATTCCCTTCAATTACTTTCCATCTTTGCCCTTGTTTTAGCTGATTAATTCTTTGTTGCTCTGCAGTTCCTTTCTGCTCTTTTAATCTTTTCAAATCTACATAATCTCAAGCCATTTCCACTACGTGAAATACTGCACAACCTTTAGGGGGAAACTTGTCCCATGAAATTCTCTCATCTTTTATAAAGAACAAAGGAAAAATCTTGACTTTACCTGTTTCTTTATGGCGAGCGCCTTCTTGGATTTTTTTATAACCATTTTTCTTTTCTGTATTCCTTGCTTTTTTTCCCACCTCTTTACATACTTTCAAGTGCTAATTTAAAGTTGAAAAAAAAAAAGTGCACTTTAGTTTAGTGACTAAGCTTCTTTTTTTCATGGAGCTGCTTTTCTTTTCCTTTGTGCTTCTTTTTGGATAAAATAAAGAATCCACTTTGCTTTCCCAATGTACAAAAGTTGGCATGTAAAAGCTTTTCCTTCCACTCTTTTTCGTTTTTATTATGAACATTATTGAAAGTTCAGATCCCATTCATAGATAAACAAACTACATTAATACTAACCTTCTATGAAACAAAACTTTAATATGACATTTTCTTGACAAAGTTCATCTGGAAACAGGAGTCCTTTTTCACAATAGAGTTCTTGTTATCTAGCTGGCGAGCATGAGCATATTTAATTGTTATGAACAATAACAATATTGTTAATCCTTAGAGGTGGCTAATTGCTACAAACTTTTTTTTTTTTTCGTGGTTTTCCTTATTGAACTAGGAGAGAATGAAGAAAAATCCCATGAAGCTGAACTCATCCATTGCTGCACTTTCTTTCCTTTTCTTCTTCGCCGTATCCACCTTCTCGCCGATTTTAGCTAAACTCAACTCCGACAGACAAGCTCTCCTTCAGTTTGCAGCCACCATTCCTCACACCAAAAGACTCAACTGGAATACTTCTACACCAGTTTGTTCCTCTTGGATTGGAATCGAATGTAATGTAAGAAAAAACCGAGTCATTTCCATTCGACTTCCAGGTGTGGGACTTGCCGGATCCATCCCAGCCAATAGTATAGGAAAGCTTGATGCTTTAAGGGTCTTGAGCCTTCGTTCCAATCTCCTTAATGGAAGTCTTCCTTCTGATATTCCCTCTATTCCTTCCCTGCAATATCTGTACCTTCAACGAAACAACTTTTCTGGTGAATTTCCTTCTGCTTTATCACACAAGCTGGTTGTGTTGGATTTGTCATTCAACTCCATTTCTGGAAACATTCCAACCACAATTCAGAATCTGACTTGTCTTGCCAAGCTAAAGCTCCAAAACAATTCCCTCTCCGGAGCCATACCGAATCTCAATCTCCCTAGGCTAAAACTTTTGAATTTGAGCTATAACAATCTCAATGGCTCAATTCCAAATTCCCTCCAAAAATATCCACATTCTTCATTTGTTGGAAATTCCCAATTATGTGGGCCGCCTTTAAATCCTTGTCACACAACCTCCTCCCTCTCTCCAACTCCTCCTTCTTACTCGCCGTTGTCACCAATAGACCATAATCATAATGCAAAACCAAAGAGAAAACTGGGTGTAGATTCCATCATTGCCCTGGTAATAGGGATCTCTGCAGTTTTGTTTCTCTTTGCTCTAGTGACATTCATATATTGTTTAAAAAAGACACGCACCGAAGGCATTGGCATGCTGAAAGTGAAGGCCTCCTCAAGCAGTGGGAAAGCTGAGAAGCCTAAGGACTTTGGAAGCGGAGTACAGGACGCCGAGAAGAACAAGCTGTACTTCTTCCCAGGATGCTCTTACAGTTTTGATCTTGAGGATCTTCTAAGGGCATCAGCCGACATCCTTGGTAAGGGAAATAATGGAACTACCTATAAGGCTGTTTTGGATGAAGGGTCTACAACAGTGGTGGTGAAAAGGTTAAAGGAAGTGCTGGTCGGAAAGAAGGAATTTGAGCAGCAAATGGAGATTGTGGGAAGGGTTGGGCAGCACCAAAATGTTGCCCCACTTCGTGCTTATTACTATTCAAAGGATGAGAAGCTTTTGGTTTACAATTACATGCCAGCCGGTAGCTTGTTTACTCACTTACATGGTAAGATTTTCCTCAATCATCTTAGAAAAAGTCTCTCTTTCTTTTTTTTTTTCTTTTTTTTATAGATCTTAGCAACCAAAGTAAAAATTGGCAAACTTTTGTCTGTAATCAAGGATGGTGCATTTTCTTTTATTTAGTTTTTACTCAAGTACATGTTCTAAGAAGTTACACAATTATTATTGATTTGGAATTATAGTGCTAGTACATTCACAATCAAGCCCTTACATGGTATGATTTTTTACCTCAGTCATCTTAGAAAAAGCCTCTTTTTTTCTCTTTAATTTTAGTAACCAAATTAAAAATAGACAAAAGTAACCAAATTAACAATAGACAAACTTTTATCTATAATCAAGGATGGTTCATTTCTTTTCTTCTTCTTCTTTTAACACAAGTACATGTTCTAAGAGGTTACACAATTATTATGTGATTTGGACTTGTGGTGAAAGTACATTCATAGTCAAGCACTTTACTTTCTAGTAGAAGATAGTGAGACACACCAACATGCATAGATTTTCTTTCTCTGTGTTAGCTTATCAATTCATCATAAGAACCTAAACTATTAGGAGGTAGACTAACAATAGCATTATGTTCTAACACTCTATTGCAGGATTTAGAGGTGCAGAGCGAACACCTTTAAACTGGGATTCAAGGGTCAAGATCTCGCTCGGCGCAGCCAAAGGAATTGCCCACATCCACTCCGAAGGCGGTCCCAAATGCATCCACGGCAACATCAAGTCCTCAAACGTCCTCCTCAACCAAGACCTCGAGGCCTGCATCGCAGACTTTGGCCTGGCTCAAATAGTCAACTTCCCTCCGATCATCTCTCACATACTCGGTTACCGTGCTCCAGAGGCAATTGACACACGGAAACTCGCCCAAAAGTCAGATGTTTACAGCTTTGGAGTCCTCCTGCTCGAAATGCTGACTGGCAAAATCCCAATCCGTTATCCAGGGCACAACGAGGTGGTTGATCTCCCAAGATGGGTGCGGTCTGTTGTCCGCGAGGAATGGACGGCCGAGGTTTTTGATGTAGAGATTTTGAGACAGAGCCACGTTGAGGAAGAGATGGTTCAGATGCTGCAGATAGCCCTGGCTTGTGTGTCCAAGGTGCCAGACTCGCGTCCCAACATGGAAGAAGTTGTCAAGATGATTGAGGAAGTAAGACCGCCGCAGACCAAAACCAGGCCTTCTTCTGAATCTGATTACTCTAATGTTCAAACCCCGTGAACGCTCTGGAATTTTCTCTCTCATCTTTTTCCTCCTCTCTCTATGGTATCCACTGTAATTGCTTCTAATTCTGGATTATATCTGTCACTCTCTGCCTTTCTCAATAATTTTCGCTTGTATGCATTCTTCACCAGCCATTCTCAGGCGACTTAGAAGACATTAACATCTAATTTGAAAAATTTGTAGTAGAGCCACGTAGCTTTCACATTGAGAGTGAATTAGTATAAATTTTATGTACGCTCTTTATTTTTTTGTTTGTTTTTTTTATTTCGCTTACAAACATGATAATAAAATTGCCTATAAAACGAAAGCCTAATTAAGACGGTAAAGAAAATTGATATGTAAAAATAATAAAAGTTTTCACAACTATACATGTTTAGTCTATACAACATATCTTCTCTTGTCCATTACCTATCAACCATTCCTCTGAAGGAAAGGAGATGCATGCCTTACATAACAGAAGTCCTTGAAGGGGTTCTCACCGAATTTCGGGCTAGCAGCCGGTGAATCCACCGGCGGTATGTTAGTCCAATGCTCTTCAAAGTTGGAAACACAATGCTTTCCAGCCACTCGAGGAAGAAAGCTCGGCTTAATTTCCCGAGCCTCTAGCTTCTTCCACTGAATAGTCTTGAACCACCTATGGCTTTGTATCTCCTCACTGCCTTTTGGTCCACTTCCAAGGCGTTTGCTTGCATCTTTCTAAAGCAGCTGAAAGTGAACAAGGAAGTAGATTGCACAAATATTAATTATATGAGTTGATCTATAATGTACATTCCTTACTAACAGAAAGTAGTTACCCCTTCTAGTAGTGAATGTGCTTCACTTGACAAAAATGCTGGCAGCTTAACTTTGTCTTTTAATGTCTTCTGCTGGATTTTCTGTCTGTTTCCACCAATAAATGGAGGCTTTAAAACAACATTTAAATAGAAACATTAAGGGTAGTTGAGATTGTTAATATTTGTTGTAATATAAAGATACAACTCTACATTCAAACCTTACATTAATTAGTACTTTGTTTAGACTTTTCAATTACAGGTGAACATGCACAAAAATACAAGAAGAATGATAAATTAGACTATACATCCCTCTGCTACTGACCTTCCCAGTAAGCATTTCATAAAGGAGAATTCTCATGCTCCACCAATCGGCAGCCTTGTCATGATTTCGTCCCTGAACAATCTCTGGCAACATATATTCTAGTGTTCTACACATAGAATTCGATCTTGTATGCTCGTCGAATTGTTTTGCCAGGCCAAAATCGGTCAACATTACCTGGCAATATCAAGCATGAAGGGAAGAAAGCAGAAGAGGCGAGACTACTTAAATGAGGACAAGTTTATTATGATGACTGATTCATGATCTTACATGACCATCAGCATCAAGGAGAAAGTTTTCGGGTTTTAAGTCTGTGCATTATGCCGTTTCCATGAAGATGGGAAACAGCGGAAACAATCTCAGCAATATATAGACGTGCCAAATCGTCTCTGCAAGAGTTGCCAAATACACTTCAGCGTTGTGCTAAAAGTTTTGTGATCACAAATAGGCAATAAAACAACCAAACCTGAAAAGACCTTGGCGATAAAGTTGAAAGAAAAGGTGCCCTCCATTTATGAAATCAAGCACAAGATACAATCTACACTTTGTCTGCATGAAATATCCTGTTTCATATTACTTCCTCTATAACATCTTTGCTTAAGGAAATCTTATCACGAAGCATCTATTAGTGGATATTACAAGAATAGTGGGAGAGATGTCTGCTTTTTAATACCCACTGACATGACATGTTAGTTATCATTTTTAATATATTATATCTACAGTGAAAAGATGACAATCCATTGCCGCGTAAATTAGTATAAAAAACTTGAGATAAAGTTAAAAATTCAACTATGCTCATCATTTAACTTGGTGTGCAATTACCTGAAAAGAGTATCCGAGCTGCACAATGAAGGGATGGTCCACATTCGTTAATATATCCCTTTCTGATTTCATATATTGAGCATGATTTTTTTCCATAATTTTGTCCTTACACATGACCTTCATTGCATATATTTTGGAAGTACCAACCCTCCTCACTTGATAAACCTTTCCAAAAGCACCTTGTCCAACAACGTTAAGAACTTCAAAATCTTCAAGTCCAACACCTTGTTCTTCTAGGACTGAACTTTCTAAAGCATGATCACAATTTTGTTTCTTTGAATCCTCGCACAATATAAGCTTGTTAAGCTTCAATGGCTGGCTAACACAAGTTGTGGGACCCGACAATGAATGAGAACGACTAAAAACAACTGCGGGGTCATCATATACTACTTCATCCACATCCTGTGCAGCAGCAGAATCTTTGGGGTTCTTATGACTTTCTTCTAAGCCGGGTTCAACCGAGAGAGGACTGAAAACATCAGAAAATTCATAATTTGCGAAGTTGGAGCAAGGAGCATCAGGAAGTCCAGAAGGAAGAAGCAACTGATCCTGAAAGGACTCTTGAATGTGGTAAACCGGATAATTGAGATGACACCATCTCTTCAACTTAAGAAAGTTTCAACTACTATGGATGGAATTCTCTGAAAGACTCGAAAACACGGAGAGATGAGGCGGACACTTAATAATGGCCTTGAGTAATTGGAAGTTCTGAGTTTCAAGAAGAAGAGGGAGAGAGCAAACCAGAATCAAGAAGAGGAAGAAATCCTTCTTGTTTCTACATTGACAGGAAACAATGGAGGTGACAGAGATATTTGAATTCATGAATATGAAAAATTGAAAGTTTCTGTATTTTAAAAAAAAGAAAAGGGCATAATTAGCTTTGGAAGAGAGACACAATATTGGATAATGCAGTGTAAAGGAAGAAAGATATGTTTTCATCATAATTGTGCAGATCAAGTACAAATCACACCAGCAAATGTGGTTGAAAAAAGCAGTAGACTTTGCTAACATTGCCTTTTTCCGTTGATAACTCAATTGCTTACAGTAACTTTATTGTTCAACGTGTACGAGGCAATGCATAACATTGTGATGCCAAAAAGCTATTATCTTCTTAAAACCATCTCCATAGCATTTAAAACTCTCATTCAGGGAGAAAAAAAAAAAACCAAAACAAAAAAACAAAAAACCACTTCATCTTAGGTACACTACTTGATCGAAATCATATGAAGACAGATCTACACAAAATTAAGACGGTTCAAAATAGAGCCCTCGATACGGTATTTATTTGTAACCTAGCGTAGAAATCTCATTCATCTTGTTAGAACAATGTTCTTATTAACTAAAGACTATTAACTTATATATAGAAGGAAAAAAAAATGATTGATCATACGGAAGCTAGACGTCTTACAGAGGATTAATCAACCATGAAGATTTTTTTAAACACTTTCAACGAGCTTAAGATCATCGGTTCTACACCACATACAATCCAAAAAAAAAAAAAAACACTATTACAATTCACGCAGATTATAAGCAACAAAGACAATTAAAAAAAAAAGAAGACAGGAAACATTGTAGAAGAACATAAAACATAAATATAAACAAAGAAAAAAAAAGGAGGAAGCAATACTTGGTAGTTGAAAGAGTTGAACCTTGTGACGAAGAATGAAACAGAGTACTCTGTGAAAAGCAGGCGTCGCTTCGCCGCGTTATGGAATGTCAGGGTCACCATATATAACAAGATTCTGGTTCCTTAGGAGTTGCGTGGGCTGTTTCAATTGGTTCGTCTGCAGAAATTTCCAGCTCATAAGCAACGTCGTGATTACTTGTTGGGTTTTCATTCTTAGTTCTTACCCGTCATCACATGACGTTCCGTATGGAGCAATTGAAAATATAAAAAGCGAGTTTTTTTTTTTTTTTTTTTTAAATTAGGATTGAGAGGTAAATGGTTAAAATGGTTTTAAAATAAATAATTTTGACTTTTTTAAATTAAATAAATTATCATTTATTAAAAATAAATTTGAGTTTCAAAAGTTTATTAGTGACAAAGTTTATCAAGTTTAACATTGAGTATATCAGATTAAATTGATTTATTATTGTTAATCTGTCTAATTTATAAAAAAAAAATAGACCAATTTATACCACTTTTGAAAATAAATAGCATATCTACGAGCATTACAAAATATTAGTCCAAATCTAATTTTTAAAGGTAATGATTTTACATTTTTGCACTCAATAAGATATTACCTTATTTTTGTTTTTCAACAGGACAATTCTGTGGATTCTATTTTTACAAGAAATTCTGTAGACTTTCTTTTCTTTTTTTTTCTTTACGTACGTTGCTCATGGGCTCTCTCTCCCCCCTCTCTCTCCAATGGCTCTCTCTCTTCTACCTCCCCACTCGTCTCTATCTCCTCCGTTTCTCTGTTTCTCTCTCCAACTGCTCTCTCTCTCTCTCCTACCTCCCCACTCCTCTCTCTCTTCTCCATTTGGAGTTCTGAAGCACCGGCCTTTGGAGCCGCGATCTGCCGCCTCAAATCTGGTCATGATGGAGGATCGACGGGGGACTCGCAACTGGGAGCTAGGCGAGAGATTTCGCAAGGCTGCAGTCTCCCGTTGAGGCTTAGCGCTGACGTGACGGCGCTATGGGAGGCGTAGCTGATGATCTACGGCTGCGCTCCGTCTGGTGCGTTGATCATGTCCAACAAGCCCACTGTTTTCTTACCGCCATCGTGGCCTCGCAATTGCCAGCATCGTCTTCTCCGACGCCAATCAAACGACTCCGGTTGACAGTGAGAGGCGGGAGAGACCAGTAGTGATGGGGAGAGAGTGCAGGGGTCGGGGAGAGTAATTTATTTGTAATTAATTCTGTTTTTATTATAGTTTGGCTTATTTACTAACTAATTCTGAAGTTTGGCCTATTATGTTTTATTGCTTTATTAATTTGGTCTGTTTTCCTCGTTACCCCTTTAAAAAAAAAAAATTGATCATCTAGTTTAAAGAGGTCGTTAAAATAATCATTTAGTTAGTTTAAAGAGGTCGTTAAAAGATCATTCAGTCTAATTTTTTTAAATTTTTTTATGTAATATTTGGCATAGCGGTTAGAACTATTGATAAAATTGTAAATATTGAAGCATATTAAAGCTTTACATATATACATTGTTTTTAATTGAAAAAACAGTTAAAACTAACTTTGTCAAACATGCTATTTATATAACTTGTGGGGATTAGGTTATCTACCACTCTTTGTTGTCACAACTCGCATGCACTCACCTGTGTTCCACGGCTTCTTTACTTAAAATAGGCCCGTTTGATAGTATTTTAAAAATGAGTAAAAATTGTTTTGTTTTCAAAAATAAATTTTTTTTTAGAATTGTGTTGAACATGTCTTTAAAATTTTTACCTCAAAAAATATGCAAAAATATTTTTAAAAATTCTCAAAACAATAACAAACAAGGCCAATTTAATTATTGTTCGACCATTTACAAGGTGTTTGGAAGGATGGTGGGAACCGTGGTTCCTGCTATTTTTTCAGTTATAAACATGTGTAAAGCTCTCACATACTACAGTAACAATAAAAAAAATCACTACATAATAAAACTCTCACATATCATAGTAAAAATGATTCTAACCTACTGTTTCCGCGACCCTTCCAAACACCCTCTTAAACTTAAAAACCGCTCAATTTTCTAGTGTTCCTTTATTTGTCGTCGTTTATTTGTTCTATGCTGAATGATTACCACTCCCGTTTCAATTAATGTTGTTTTCTCCATCTTGTCGTTTGCTTTCTTCGTTGACGTTATAATTTTTTTTGGGTTAATTGTCTTGTTTTCAAATATCATTACCATTTCGTTGTCTGTCGTTTCTCATGTTTTTTATTATTGTAATTTTCGCGTATTTACTCTCTTCCAAGTTGTCGTCTCCTTCCTCTGTCGTTTATCATTTTGGTCTCAATTATTTTTTTCTGGACTTTTTCATCTTTTGTCGTTTTTCTTCTTTCTCATCCTTTACTTACTTCTTGGCGTGTCTTAACTTATGTGCTTTTTGAGTTTTTGTCTTAGGTCTTTGTCGTTCATTCACTTATGTCCTTTCCCTTTTCTCGTCGTTTAGTTAGCCCCCCACTTTTTTTTCTTATTCATTTTGGTGTCGTTAATCAATTTTTTGTCCTTTTTCAGCTTCACGTCGTTTCGTTTTTTCTCTCTCGTTTTCTAATTGCTGTTCTTTTCCTCTTGTCATCGTTTTTATAGAACTTTTCTTTTTGTTGGTTGTTATGTGTTTACCTTAGATTGTAGTTTTTGGTATGCCGTCGTTTCGGTAATCCATTTCCTCGATTAATTTGTCGTGGTTTTCATGTTGTCATTGTTTTTCTTTTCTATTGCATTTGCCCTTTTTGGTTTCTGGTCGTTTCCCTTTATTTGTCTTTTTGCTTTTGTGTTTTTTTTTTTTTTATTAGTCATTGTCACTCATTAATTTTGGTGTCGTTTGAATTAATTGATTGTCGTCTCTGTTCTTTTTTCAGTTTGTTTTCCACGTCGATTTGTTGGTCCTTGTCCTTTATTGATTTTGGTCGTTGAAACATGCTTTTGGTTTTTACTTCGCGTCGTTACTTAAATTGTCTGTCGTTTGATAAATGTACATGATCACGTTTAAAATTAAAATTCTTAAAAATAGCAAACATTCAAACACGTGGTTAAAGGCATAGCGTACACAATAAAACCACGCCTGACTATCTTTAAAAGTAAAAAGTTCAAATTTCTTGCCTTAAATTCAATAATAATAATAATAATAAACATAGAATATACAATTTTGTCATTTGCACTACACGCAATGGAAATCAATATTTTCAAGCTGTATCAAATTGTAGGAAATTTTCACTGCAGCAGAAAGGATATTGTACCTCTCAATCTTGAGATCCTTACATATATATATATATATATATATGTACGTCCTTCTTTCCACAAATTCAATTAAACGTCTAAAAGTGGTGGCAAATTTTGATTAATTAGTTCTAAACAAAGCAACAATAAAGATTAAAACAAATTTCTAGATGCAAAATCCAGCCGAGGCTGCAGATTTTACGAGCAATCCAAAGAGCAGAAACGGAGTTGAGAACACGGGGTTATGATCACTGTCTAAAGCATACAAATCTGACGGTGGCCATCTCTTTATCATTGCATCTTGTTGCTCTGGCTTCAACACTCGGTCCTGCAACGTCTTGATGAAGACATGTGGCACCTTATCCACCTCCTGGTCATCTGTGAACCGGGCCGACTTTATTGCTTGGATGGGCCCTGGCCTCGTAAGCATTGAAGCTAAGGTGAAATCCTAAAAAAAAAAAATAATAATAAAAAATTATAGATTAATACCTAAATTCAATATATCGCTTGTGTTAAAATATTTCTTTTAACTTTAAAACGTACCTATTGTATCTTTTAAATTATAATATTTCTCTATATTTATCACTAAACTTTGAAACATATTGCTTTTTAGACCAAATAATACTTGTTACTTTTATGAAAAGAATAAATTCATCATGTTATTAAAAACCCTCAAAGAACCAGTGTAAAAACATGGTAGTTATCTACTTTTCTTCCATCTTTTTCTCACTTTTGTCTCCACCTTTTTCTCACTTTTGAGTCGGTACTTTAAAATATAATGTACGAGATTTTGGATCCCAGCTGGTTCATTTAAAGTAAAAAGGACATTCACATTAATCTCTAAGTATCATATATATATATATTTTAACAAAACATCAGCAATTCTATTTTAAAAACAATATTTCAAAGTTCAAGGGATGAATTTGGAGAAATATTATACTTTGAGAGGCATAATATATACATGTTTAAATTCAAGAGGCATATTGACACAAGTGACAGTTCAGTGGAAATTCATGAAATTTGTCCTACTAAATTACTAATGCGCTCCTCTCATTGCAAAATCTTTAATCAGTGATCTTGTAACTACCATTCACTTTATAAAGATGAATTTGTATGACTTATTATATAATCGGATGAAGCTTTTCTATTCTTTAGCGGCTTAAATTGAAATTGCATAATACATCTTAAATTTTTGGAAATACAGGTGAATGGGGTCCCTTCAATATTATTTTGTCATATTATCGACTCTTTTTCTTATAGAAGCGTCACATGGCCACATTGACACCGATGGTACGTTCTATAGTCATGTTCCAAAAAATAGCAAAATAAAGGATCAATGGAGAGTAAATGAAGGGTTCTTCTTTGGTATGGTCTATTACCTATAGTTCATGCTTTCTAACAATGGAATCTGGTCAAAATCACCATTATGTTACAAATCAAACGGCTAAAAAAAATAGTCTCCCTAGTATGTTATTTTTTCAGGTCCTCCGTGAGAAAATCTCATAAATGGAAAATAATAATAATAATAAGTGAATGATGGAGAGCAAATGAAATGACATGTGGGGCTACCATGCACCAAAAAGCCTATAACAAGGCCAAAAGGAAGGCTATAAAAAGTGAAGAAAGAATTAGGAGGGATGCTCAATTATATGTTGGAAATTAACCTCTTGAGGGCTCATGTGGTATCCAATTTTGCGCTGGAACTCTTTCTTGATGATGGCGCTGGTTGGAGGATGATCATTTCCAAGTCCAAATCCTATCTCATGCACATCTCCGTATTCGGACAAATCTGGTATGCCCTGTTTCACCGGGAAAAAAAAAAAAGAGAATAAAGGAGAGAAAAAAACAACATGCTTTTATTTTCCAAGGATCATAAGAAAATCCAATTAATATGTATTAATGTGGTGTGGAGCAGTTGTAACTTTTAGATGGTATAGAGCATAGACCCTATCCTCAATGGCTGAGGGGTGAAAAATATAACAAATAAAAAAAGCTTCAACTAAAATGAGAAATTTTTTCAGTGAACACTCTACTAATAGGGTTTTTATTTTAAACTATTAGATTTAATTAATATTACTTTTAATATTGATTTAATGACCGAAAAATAGATATATTTTTAACTTTTTTTTCTTTTTTTTTTTTCCAACCACAAAAACTGCCAGTAAAATTTGAGCAATAAGTTCTTCTAGTTTACTTATTTTCAGATTGACAAGACAAGCTTGTGAAAATCGGAATTTGCTGGTCATTTAGCCAACACGTCATGCGAGAAGAGAAGCCCAAAATAATTGAAGTGATGATTGGATAAGACCAGAAAAAGGTACTAATTATTTTGGTAAGTATGTTGGTTTATTGAGCAGTCATTTCCGTTCAAATGACCAAAATCCCTCAACCCATCTTCTTCTTTATGGAGATAGTTGATAACCTTGAAATAAAATATGAATTATACTCCCTTACATGTTTTTAATAGTTAAATTTGTACAAGATTTATTATATTTGTGTATGTTTATAATCCATTTAATTTTGATTGGATTTAATATTCAGAAACATAAGTTATCTTTCATACATATTTTAATAATGATTAAAACCCAGATAAGTTCCACCAGCTTTACATTACACAGACATGAGCCAAAAAAACTAAACAAAACCCAAAGTTTAAAAACAAAATCCACCAAATAAAATGACCTTTTTCCTATATGACACAACCAAGTGTTGAACTCTGACACTGGAAGAAGTGTACAGTTTTCAACACCCTTGCCTTACTTTGCGCATGAGCAATCATTATCAACCTCAACTGGTAATTAACTTCTGTAATTTATATATATATATATATTACTGAGAGCTAAAGATAAGATCACTGAGAGTTCTTAATTGCCTAATTAACCAGCCAATTACTAGTTAAAACAAGAATAAATATAAATTAAATTTGAAAATACTTTACATCTTTGACATCTTGGTCAGTCTGGAACCCAAGTTGCAGCATTGTTGCAGCTATGTAAACGGCTAAGCGAATCTTCTTTGCAAACTTCTGAGTGGCCCAAGTTACACTCAACCCTCCTGCACTGTGCCCTACTAAAATCACCTGTAATTTTATAACAACATATTTTAAAAAACGCAACATATATATAAGAATAAATCATTGAACATTGTTATATATACAGATATATACATGTAAATATATAGATATAGAATATATACCTGTTCATTTTCAGGCAAAGTAGACATAAACTTCAGGAGAGGCTCATTGTAGTCGTCAAAAGTGAGGACTGAATCGGCGTCCGACGGGTCGATCCCGGCGGATTTCAGGTCAACACAAGACACCCTATAGCCGGAATTCTCCATAAGGCACCGGATTTTGTACCAGCACCAACTTCCTCCACTTATGCCATGCACCAACACAAAGTGTGGCTTCAAGGGTAACTCTAGCACTCCTCCTAATTCCGGCATGTTAATTAAATATTTATTTCCTTTCACTCCTTTTTTTTTTTTTCCGACTCCAATCTTCTTCTTCTTAAATAATCTCTTTTTTTCTTAAGTAGAGTTTTGTCACCCCCCACTTGTCCACATATATATACATGCGTGTTGTATATTGGAATTAGTCTTTGTGACTCATTATTTTTTTTCCTCTCTTTCTCTCTCTTTGGCATTATTCAAATATGGGTAGAGAGAGAGAGGGGTAGTCTCTAATGGGGTCATCCTCATCATAAGCACATTGAAATCCTCCTCCTTAAGCACCACTGACGAATCTTGTCAAAGTCTTAAGGTCAACCATCACGAGGCACCCGTATGATACATAAATCATGTGTTAGACACGTTCTTAATAAAATAATTAGGTTTTTACACAATAATAATAATAATAATAATAATAATAATAATAAATTAGGCTACTTCCAACCAAAAAAAAAAAAAAAACGAGAGAGAGATATCCTTGGAAATGGAGATTTGTCATTCCATTCAACAACATTAAACTTGTATATATCAATTTTTTTTTCATAATCGCCAAATAAATTATTTTAAATTGGCTTTGTTGGGTATTTGACAATTATTTTTTTGCTTCTTCGAAAATCATATTTTTGTCTGTTTTATTCGTACATTGCAGGAAAAAATATCCTCATTTTGTTTTTATTCAATCATAATTTATTAAACATCAATTTAGTCGTTCTTGTCCCCTTATCCTTTCGACGCTGTTTTCACGATTATATCTCTTCAAACCAACAAATATAAGAAATGAAAGAAAAGCACGCAAGAAATGAAGTAATATATAAAAAGCAAATATTCCATTTATTTTTTTAAAGAAAAATGCAAGTTAATATTAGCCCAAAGTGCATACCAAAAATGAAAAACTTGTGAGCTAGCAAGCAGTATTTCACTTTCAATAAGTCGGTGTATAATGAGGTTTTTCAGGGACAATATTCCCAAAACCCTAATGGCTCTATAATGTTTTATAACAAGATCAGCTTTTTTTGATAATATTATTCAATCTTTAACATATATATTAATACGGCGAAAATATATATATGTTAGTTTTACATTTGTGCACGTATACCTTTTCATCCGTTCATAACACGTCTTAACAATAACTTCACAAGGCCACAAAGAATAACTTCTCCAAATTCCAAAAAAACAAAAAAGAATAACTTCATAAAATGCCTCTTTTTTTTTTACCCAATACTAAGATTAACATTTTCACCTAATGTTCCTCATCATTGCTTAATCCTTGTTCCTTTATTTGAAAAAAAATTAGAAAAGCTATTGCAATTAGAATTTTTGGGAGCCAGCTTGTGAGGCCCCAAGAAAATTGGGCCTTTGACTGCACACGACTGCAGCTTAAGGGGTAGAATATCAGCGCTGAAAGTCTTAAGGGTGGGCCATGATTGAAAAATGACACATGAGAAGGAGAAAACTAAAAAAAATAATGAAAAGAGACGTTGTCAATGTAATTAACATGTCTAAATTAGGCCAACTGCAACCACCAGCTAACGTCAATTTATACTCAATCATCTTAATAATAATCACCTACCCGGCACTACCAAGCTAATTACAATAACAAATTAATAGTAAATTATACATTTACTAATGGTCTGTTTGGACATACAGTTTGAACCAGATAAAACAATGAAGCAATTTAAATTCTACTAAATATATATATATATATATATATATATATATATATGGTCTGTTTAGTTTGTATATTCTTTGTACTAAATGAACTCAAATTTAAATTCAATTATCAAGAATCATTTAGATATGTGTTTGTTTCCTCCAAAATCTAAATCCTTTGAGTATCAAGAATCTAAATTTTTAGAGTTTTGACCCTCTTAAACTTTTGATGCTCGAATATTATTGGTACAATAAAAGCTAAAACTCTCTTTCCTACATTTGAAGAAAAAAATCATAACTTTTTCATTTGATATCCAAATAAGATGATTCTTTTTTCATTGTGTTACTAGTGAAGAGAAGAATAAATTAAGATCCATATTGCATATTTTTTAAGATCATTAACATTAAGATTTTATGAGATTTGTTAATAAATCAAAAATTATTTCCACTACCTCTCCAAACACCAATTTCAATTTTATTTCATACTTAGATTAAAACTTAAATACACATACAAACGTCAATTCTGATAACAATTCAATCACTAACTCAAATCCTAATTTAAATCACATAACTTAAATTGAATCACTAATTCGAATCCATTTACCAAATGGATCCATATATAATAAAACTAGTTCAAATTACGTATCTAAACATGCTTTAAGACTAAATAATAGTTTTGTTTGATAACGTCTTTCCAACTATTATAGTATAATTAAAGCAAAAACATGCTATAGTATAAAAGCTCTCATCATATGCTACAATAAATATGTTTTTTATGCATTACTGCCAAACACACTCAATACTATTTATGCTTCACCATAAAATAGGCCTCAAGAGAAGGGAAAAAAATTCTTGCAACTTGAAAGGGATTGGGTAGGGAAAAAAGGGCCAGGTGTGGCTTTCAGACGTGAAAGAGTTGACAAATTCCACTAACTCACCCCCAAGAAAAATACAACGGAAATGCTTCCACATTGATCGGCCTCCTCTCAATAATAGAGTCATCATCTCAACCACTGGTCCGGATTGCTACTAAATTCGGGAGTATTCTCTTGTTTTAATTTTTCTTGCGTTGAAATTATGATGCTGCTGCAATGCAATATATGGAAAATAAGTCTATTTTGAAAGAGAAATTGATGTGTTATGTTCAGAGACAAATAGTTCTGCATTAGAAATACCTAACCTTCTGAAAGATCTAGAAACTAGCAAGCACTAATAAGTGCCAGTGGGGCATATATAAATTTTCCACTTATAACAGTTGGTTGCAAATTAAAGACTAGATAAGTAATAGGGGCATAAATAAATAAATAAATAAATAAATAAATAAATTATTTATTTCTCTTTTAATTTTTCCGATAATAAAAAACATTATTTTGTATATGCGTCACTAGTTCTAAATACTACAACTGATAAAATGTGAGTTTTATTTTTTTACCTCATGTTATGCTATATCCACTTTTTATTCGTGTGATGTTCAACACTATATGTGCTTCTTCAATAAAAAAATAAGGTCTCATGGTAATTTAATTTATATAGTATTACATAACCAAAAAAAAGGGAGATCTCTTTGTTTGAAAATAATTATACGCATCCTTACTTATTAGTGCTTCATTTTACAGTAAGGTAAAATAATATATCACATTGGCAATTGCTAGGTGCACATTTTTTAAAGACATACTTTGCAACTTTTTATCTTTACATTAAATAATCATCTTTTCCTTCCCTTTGTTAAAAAGGTGTCCATATCTCGACTGAACAATGTTTAATTAGATTACTGCAAAGTCAAAACCATTTCGGTTTTTCTAAGATTCGGTGATAAAAAGAAGATTGATCTTCCACGATGTGGATTTTTTTATTTATTTAGATCTCTTGTTTATTTTGATTACAAAATAGTACACACAAAAAACGACATATACAATTGCAACAAATCAATAATATTGAATTAGTGCTTAGTGGGATTCTGGCCGATGTAAGCCCGCTTGTTAATTGGGAAAAGACAACGAACAAAAAGCTGATTGCAGGACTCCAATCACTACGAGTTAACCAAACAGCTAGCAAGGATAATATTTTTAATGTTGTAATTTTATTTTATTTTATTTTTTATTCATTTTGTTGCTTGGAAGTTTTAGTATGGTACGTATGAAGAATAGTAATGTTAGATAGTATTCAGCCTCAACAATTATATATTGTATTTGCTAACATCGTTCTAACTCATTAGTTTCAATTGTTAAAGTATAAAACTCTCACATGCTACTGTAAAACTCTCTCATACTATAAGTTTGTTTAAAAAACACGTTAGAACTTGAAGTTGAAACTTAAATATTATAATAAATTTTTACTTTACACTGTAGCATGTGAGAACTTTATATTATAATAAATAAAACTTATTTTTTTTTAGTGTGTTTCCTAAACAAACTCTATAATGTTTTAATTCTAACTTCGTTCTCAAGGTTACTTTAGAAGTAACCAAGTAAAGATGTCATTAGTCAAAAATCAATGTTGACTTGTCTACCATATGTAACAAATTAAACTAATAATTTAACAATCATCTTATGTCCTGCTCGGGCAAGTACTGGACACACACATATATACTTGATATCAATATCTATTACATATTAATGTAATTATATATACATATATATATATATGTGAAATCTGCAACTCGTTTCTTTATAGCTTTTTCATGATAATGCTACATGTCCTTTTAAAAAAGATGGGAGATAGCTGTACTTGGGATTAACCTAAATATTGACACTCCAAAAAAAGCTTATTTTATGAGAGATAAGTAATAAGGTATTTAGTACGGTGATTAGAACTATTGTTTAAAACTATAAATATTATAACATATAAGGTCTTTATACTATAGCAATTTTTTTACTTTTACTATAACATATAAAAATTTTACATTGTTGTTAACTGAAAAGTTAGTTAGAACCGATGAATGTAAAAAAGGTTATAAACAAAAAGTAATAATTGCACATGCAGAACAAAAAGAGAAATAGTTTTGTGCTCCTTTTTGAGCACACAAAAAAAGGGAAAGACAAGGAGATCATCGATCTTTGTGCATGCTAGCTGTGGGAGTTAAAAAGGAAATATGCATGTGTCTCTTTGGGTTAGTGTGTGGGGGCCGTGAATGGCATGGCAGATCCTCAAATTGATTGTACCGCCAAAGAGACGGAGTTCAAAAAAAAAAAAAAAAAACCTTCAGCGATGGTCAGTGAGTCGACGTAAGGTTGTCTCCAATTTTGAGTGCGTGATAGCGCAGTCGCCTTCCCTACTTCTTTTTCAAACCAAACGTCGTTAAAAATTCTAAAAACACACGTGAATTAATTACAAAAATTTTCTCTAATCTTTTGTAATATTTTACTTCTTAAATTTTAAAATATAACATTTTTTTCTTAAATTTTAAATATAATTTTTATTCTCATTAATCTACAAAATATTAACAAAAAATCTCGTTAAATCATGATTTAGAGCATGAATGACATAATATTAGACAAATAATGAGATTATTGAACAGTTTAATAAATCATTAAACTTTTAGCTTATCATTGTATAGTCACATTGAAAGTAAAAGAAGATATTATTTGTTTTAAAAAAAAATTGATGTAATATTTATTGAATATAATATTGATGTTTAGGAGGTGTAATGTAGTATTTATTGTATTTTTAACTAAAATTTCTTGGTGTTACCCTCTTTAATTTAATGTTATATTTTTTTTTCTATATACGTATTATATTAGAGGGGGCGTTCCTCAGAGGACGAACTGTAGAAAAGCAATGACACAACTAATAAAGATCATTGTTGAAGAGTTTAGGGTCCTTTTAGTACAACAATAGCTATGTACACTCTGACGTTTGTCTATTGAAAACGTTTAAGCAAGGGAGTAATAAAAGGAAGAGGAGGGATTACTTGAGGCAAGCTGGAAAAGCCTTACTCGTTTGAAGTTGTTGTCGTTTAAGAAGAAACGACATGGTGTGTATTTGTAAGGACTAAACTATCGTCTGGATAAATAAACGACAATAAGAAGAAATGACTCTGTATTTTGATGTCCTTTTTTTGAAACAAACGACGTCTCATTCTTAGCTTTATAGTTTGATGTCTTTTGAAGGATAAAACGACATATCATTCTATGCTTAGAAGTTTGTTGACCAAACTACCAAGTGTGCAAGCAACGACATATTCTCTGCCTTATTTAAAGCTCAGCTGTCGCGGATTCCGAAATTACGGCATACATCACTTGACATAAGTTCTGTTGTCCTCAAGGAACGACATGTCGCTTGTACAATAGTGCAGTACAAATAAAATTATAGAAAACGACATGAATCAACATCGAAAGCAATTGGGTGTTCCGTAATCCCCAAACTTGTCGATTTGTTTACTCAAGACATGTCGCTTGCATTTTAGAAGCCCATTGTCATAAAAACGACATCAAACTTTTGAAGAGCTTTACGGACGTTTCATACACGATATGATGTTTTTCTTCCAGAAACAACATGATGTTAATAAGATTTTGAAATCAATTTTTTCCACGAAATTTTCTCTCCTTTATTTGAAAGAAAATATGCCTCTCGTCTTTGAAACTTCACATCATTGGGCCTCAAATTTGATGTCGTTTATGCCAAATATACAAGTCGTTTCAAGCCTAAAAATTTTGCTGTCGTTCAAGAAGACTAACCAACAAAAATTAGTCTTTCAAAATTGGTGAATTTTCACAAATGCCATATTTTAATATTTATTTTTTATAAATACTATATATATTTTATTTATGCCACAACTTAACATATAACATGGTTAATAGTATAACATAAATAAATACAGCTATTAAAAGTGTGGTATAACATATAATTTTCTTTCACAATTTGGTATTGATTAAATCCTAAAGGACGTGTCTCTTGAACTCTGTTGTTTCCCTGGACCTACACCCTGAATTTATTGTCGTTTCACGAAAACGACATGTCATCTGTTTTAGCTTGAAGAAGTAAAGTCCAGCAGCGAGTTTTCACTTTTGACCAAACAGTAAAATGGTTCCTTGGTTGAATTGGGTTCCAATAACGCAAGCAAAACAAAAGGATTCTAATATCAGAAAAAGAGCATGCTCAACTTTTGTGTCAAATGATCAATGCATAGACATCTCCACCGGCGAAACCCCGCACTCGACAGCGCAGACGTAAAAAAGGCGGGGTTGGTAGATGAATTTTGTTTGCTTTTAGTCTGTTTGGCATGGACGGTCTTAACTAGTTTATCAGTTTTAAACAGTGTAAAGCTTTTAACAGTTAAAAAAAGTTGTTATAGTGTAAAGCTCTCATATGCTACAGTAAAAACAATTCTAATCAATAGTTCTAACTAACATACCAAACACCTTATTTGTTCGCTGATCTAATAATGAAGAAAACGACAGCTTGGCCAAGTAAGCATGACGCTATATCCTGGTTAAATTCAAAATTTGTTTAATAATATATTTTGAACTTGTTTAAAGGTTATTATTATTATTATTATTATTATTATTTTGATCAAGGTAATTTGAATATTGGTCTCTTAATTGTTTAATAGGTGGCACTTGAGCTTTTTGTTTTTTATTTTTTTTTTATTTTTGACAAAACATCCCAAAAACTCTCAAAACTTGGCAATTTATTGATACCAATAGTTCGTTGTTCTTGTTTATTTATTTTGTAATTGATAGCTTTATGATATTTTCCCACCATGAAAAAGATATCGTTTGGTTGGAGGGTTCATCTGATTTGGACAAAAATTCTCTCTCATTTGGTAATAAAAACTTGAGATTCAGTCCAAACTATATGATTTGCTTGTTGGAAGTAAAGCTTCCCCTCAAATCCAAAAATACCAATATGTTTCTTTTTAAGCTTTTTGAACTTATTTTTTGAAATTATATTTTTCAAACCTTCGTTTCAAATCAAAAAAGTTTAAGCTATTATATTTAGAACCAATAAACCAAACAAATTTTTTTTTTTAATTTTAGTAAAACGATATGCTAACTTTCAAACATTGGCAACTTATTGACACCAATAGATCATTATCCATTTATCTGCATTCAAAAAAATAGATCATTATCCTTATTTATTTTGTACAAAAAGCCCCCGTGATATTTTCCCGCCACAAACTTTGGTTGTTTGGCAAGTGGGACCCTCAATATTATGGCCCACCGTCCGTGCCGCCCATCCCTGCAGGCGTTATTGTTGCCGAGAAAATTCCAAGTTCCGAAAACACCCTTCCTAACTAAATTAGTATCCCATTCAAAAATTGCACGAATTGCAAGATGTGATTTTGAAACAAAAGCTAAAAACTTGGGATTTATTTTTAATTTCTCTAAAAACCATAATTTTAGAAAATTAAAAAGAAAATAATAAACCCCTCACAATAGTCGCTAGGAAAACGACCTCCAAGACCACAAATTAAAAAAGAAACAAAAAGAAATTACAAAAATAATAAAAATGATATTCCCTCAAATAATTAATAATAATAATAATGATATAACAATCAGATCGGCAAAATCATAGGTCCCACACCTTTAATCATGATTAGATAGGCTCCACCTCATCTGAAGGCTGAAAAAGTTTGAAATAAAAAGAAGAGAGGGAAAGATTGAAAACCCACAAAAGGGACCAAAAAAACAAAAAATTAAAAAAAATGAAGAGAGAAAGAAAGGGGCAAAATCGTCAAAATGAAAAAATAGGAAGAGAAAAAGGCGGGCGTATGAAATGGGCGGATGGCTCTAGGCCCCAACTTCGAATGCTGTTGCCGCCCCCACTTTCTCTCTCTCTCTAAAATTCAAAGCTGGCTATCAAGCAAATTGAAAGTGTTTTGTTTGAAGCATTTGTTGTTTAAAGTCTTTCAGCCTTTTCTGCTTGTCTTTGAACTAAACTCTGCTTTCTGAAGAAGCTGCTTCTTCTCTCAAACTTTCTCTGAACCAGAATCAGAAAGAACCCTTTGTTCTTCATCAAATTCTTAGTCGGATTTCAGACTGACCCAGAAAAGAAAATCACTCAAGGTCTCTTCCTCTCTTTCTCATATGAAATATTATTTCCATTTGTGACTACATATACTAGTTGTTATATCGCTTACTGGACTTTCTTTTTCTTTTCTTTTTTTCATTTTTGGTTGTTTTGTTTCTTTTCTTTCTGAGTTGTTCATATGTTAACTGGAAAAAAAAAAAAAGAAAAATTATCTGAAAAGGTCCTACGATGCATGTAAAATGCATAGGGTCTTATGTGATTGTACGTATGCAGCTTTAGAAAAAGAAGTTGATCCATTTACAGGGTGAAAGACGGATTTTTTTTTTTTTTTAAAGATTGTTGAGGGTTTTAAGTGTATTAATCTGTTATGGATATGGATAAAAATAATATAACTTTTCAGATTTCCATGGTCCGTTTGATGAATTGTTGTGATGAAGAATTTGCACATGTGGTACAGTAGTAGGTGTGATTGGAGCACTGATAGTTGTGTCGGCAAGAATGGCGAAGAAAAGTAGATTTAAAGTCATGTAACGAGTTTTATGACAGTCATGTGGAAAGTAAAAAAAAAAAGAAAAAAGAAAGAAAGTACATCAGGGAAGAAGCTTTATTTCAACTATAAGCATTTATATATTCTTGGTTGATAAGGTTGCATTTGAACAAAGATATCAGTGTTGTATGGAGAAGTTTTTAGTACACAAATCTACGAAAATTGCCCTTATTATTTTGTTGAATTATTTATAAGATTTGGGTTCTAGATCTGGTTGGTTTTGTAGAAAATATTATTATTTTGGTTTATCATGTTTATTTTTCATTTGGTTGGTCATTCATATGATAATGTTTATAATTTGTTTGATAAAAGTTCACTTTTTTTTAGGAACAAAATCTGATTTGTGAAACAATACTCTGTTGGTTTAGTGCAGCAATTGAAGTTATCGCTTGTGGTTGATATGGAAAACAATGAATCAAACGCTCCAAATTTGTGTTGGGAGATTAAACCAAATAGCTCCAAATGGCTAGCGGAAAATCTTAAGGGTAAGAAGATATGTAAATTATTGTATGATTGTATCCCATAGAAGGGTGGCTGTGTATTCATTTTGAGATTGTTAAATTGGTGTAGACTGGTGATTTTTACGTCTTGACTTTTTGAAATGTTTTTCTCTTAATCCATTTAGCACCAAGTTAAGTAATGAAAATTGTAGTAATTAGATGGTTGTTTGGTCTCAGAGATGGATGGGAGTGTTAAGCAAATGCTGAAGCTGATCGAAGAAGATGGTTCCTTGTCAATGAATGGCGAGGCGGATTGTCAAAGGAAGCCGGAGTTAATTGCTAATGTTGAGGAGTTCCAGCAACTGTATCGATCACTAGCTGAGCGCTACGATCACATGACGAAAGAATTATGTAAGAGTGTATCACAGAGCGCTGAAAATTCCGAGTCAGGGTATGACCAGGATGCTGCTGCACTGCTGACTCCTGATGTCAAGGTTGGTTTGCACAAGTTTGGCCATCAAGGCGCTGTTAGTTTAGATACATCTCCAAGCTCCGCTGGTGCTGACTCTGCTTTCTCTTTGAAGGATGGTAGTGAATCGTCTTCCTCGTCATCAACAGACTACGAGTCAGAATCTTTTGTGAATATTTACGTGCATTCGCCCCCAAAAACCAATATCGAGTTACTGCAGCTGAAGATTACTGAGCTGGAAACTGAACTTTCCACCATGAAAGACAAGCTAAAAACGAGAGAGGCTGATCTTCAACTTGAGAAAGAACGGGCGTTGGAGCTGGAAAGACAGATTGTTGAGTTGGAGAATCGTGTTTTGGATTCAGATTTGAAGAGTAAGATGTTGGTGGAGGAGTTGGAAGTAGCTAGAGATATGCTCAAGGGGTCTGATGAAGATATTGAGAAGTTGAAGAATGAACTTGTTGATAGAGCATCTGAATGCCATCAGTTAGAAATTCGGCTAGAGCTAGCCTGGGAAGATATTGCCAACTTCGACGCCCAACTTGATTCAGAGAGAAGGCGTGTCTCAGAACTTGAGGAAATGATTGCAAGGTACATTGCTGATGTCTCTGACCGTGATATCGAGATTGGGAAATTGAAGGCTGCATTGCATGATGCCGAGGCACAATTTTCTCAGGAGAAAGCACAGCTGCAATTGGATGTTCAAAGCTTGTCAGAGCAACAAGCCCTTTTAGATATGAAACTTAAAGAACAGAAATTGAAGACGAAGGATCTGGAAGATAAACTGCTGCAATCCGAGGCTGAGAAGATGGAAATGCAAAGGTCGCATTTTGCACAAGTGATGGCTTTGCAGTATGAGAACAATCAGCTGAAAGTAGAACTCGATCAGCGAAGAGAACATGTGGAAGTTTTAAATAAAGATTTCGACGAATGCAAACTAAAGTATGACTTGCTAAAGGTGGTGAAGGATGGCTTAGTTGCTAAAGTTGACACACTTATGGCGAATGTCAGTGACCGGGACAATCAGATTCGGGAAATGGAGAGGCGTCTGTATCAGCTACGCGAAAAGCACGAGGAGCTGATTTGTGGATCTCAAAGTGCTCAGAAACTCATTGATGAACTGAAACTGAGAGTGGAGGTGCTGCAGAAAGAGGTAGATAGGCAGAGGATTGAGATCTCTGATGGGGCCGAGGAGAAAAGGGAGGCGATACGACAGCTCTGCTTTTCGCTGGAGCATTATAGGACCGGGTATCAAGAACTTCGGCAGGTGTGTCAAGCATTTATGGGACAGAGGAGGAATCTAGTTATGGCTGCTTAGTTTTGCTTGGAATGGAATGTTTTGATGGTTTGGTAAGTTTTTGTGACTCATCTCTACATGTCTTTGTTGGTCTTTGTTCTGGTCGAACTTTGTAGAACCATATCTTATTGGTGTTATATAGTGTGTTCTGGGCCATGCTCAGTTATGTTGGACATTATATATGTACGCTAAAGACTAAACACACAACACTTTTCTGCTCAAGTGAAAGGGGGTGTTTAAAGGCAGGGAAGAAATTTAGAGGGCAGTCGGTTCGAACCACCAAATCGAATTAGAAATATTGTAGTAATATAAATTTTGTGCATGAAAACATTGCAACAAAACTACGAACTGTTGCTGTAGCAGCTCACGTTAATAATTGCTTGATGCTTTTGACTAATGTGATAGATAAGGGGGAAAAGAAATAGGAAATCATAAAATGATATATAATTAGGTGAGATAAATAGAGAGGAAAGCAGTTATCTTCTTCTTATTCTGTTGGGTGTTGATTGTTTTTTAGGGGTATTTATCTTTTTATACTTAATATTTTAGATTAATTTAAAAATTATACTTTTGTTTTTCATTACATCAAACGTATACTTTTATGTGTGTGTTTGACTTTAATCTTTTTAGACCCTTATGTTTTAGCCTCTATTTAGGAGTCTTATTGGAACCAATTGCTTAGAACCAATATTGGTTCAAATCGAAAAAAAGAAGAAGAAAGAAATAGAGTTAGAACTATAATTTATGGTTGAAACTTATGTTTGTAAATTTATTAAAATGTTATTTTTAGTTGGTTTAAATAAAAAAAATGAGTTCAAAAAATGGTTTGAACTTACAATAGGCCAGAGAATAGTTTTTGTGTTGGAATTGAAAAAATGATTTGAATCATAAAAAACAGTTAGAACCGTGATTGGTAAACCAGGGCTTGGTAAGACCCATTCCATTCCATTCCATCTCCACCGTCTGGTCATATTGAGCTAGTTAGCTGGCTTGTCTTAGGTGACAACAATTAATACTATATATGAGATGTGCACACTTGAATGGTCCCTAGTATTCAAACTGTTTTGTAATGCATAACATTTTGAATGTCATGGTCTTTTCAACTCCGCGGCCAGCATTTGAAAGATTCTTTAGTGTCCCTCTTTCACATAAGGCTTCTTAGAAATTGAATATTATGCTCATTCTTTTTTTTTTTTGAAGAAAAAATGTTAAAATATGCATAAAAAATACAAATGATAACTCATTCTTTACTCAATTGACATGATTATTCTGTTATGTATATTTGTAATTCGTCTTAAAAAAATACAAGATTGGGAATGTGGCATGTGTCTATGTGGGAAGTAAAGCTCCTACCCTGTTGGTCCGCCTTGTTGATTCTTAGGAAAATGATTTGCATTATTTTCTAGGTTGATCTTCTTTCTTTGACATTGAAAATGTCTTACCATTAGTTATCAATCTATAGTGTTTGGGAACAAGTTCCAACTGCTAGAACATAAAGCTCTTACATGTTTAGTGTATAGCAAAAGTATATTATAATGTAAAGCTCTTATATACTACAGTGTTTAAGTTTCAACTTGATTTTTAAACACTTTAAAAATTATCTATTAAAGTCCTTATTGTTAAGCATTAATTGATTGCTATAAAATGAATGACAAAGTATAGTACGAAGGTCATGTGTTATTTAGGGGTAACATTATAGGCATTTCATATATACTAAATACCACTGTTAAAAAATAGTGTTAAGGATTTCAATTTCAGTTTCAATGTTTTAAAAATTGATAAGCATAATTTGTTGACATTAATTGACATGATAATGTTTTCAAATAACCTATAAAAGGAAATGTAACTCACATATTATGAATTTTTGATATTAAATAGTTAGATATGGGGTCAAGGTCCGTCGGATTATTTCAAATTTGTTACATGTGAGTTGCATATATTTTTCTATTCAATTTTAAACATATTCTTGAATATGGAAGGATTGTAATATTTAATGAGATGCTTTTATAGATGAAGAAGATGCTTTTAGAATGTTATGACCAAAAAGAAATTTATTCTTTAGTTTGGAGAAAAATGGAATGAAACTTTAATTTTGAGCTTGGAATGAAGTTTTTATGGCAGGACAAAAATTTTTATTCTACTAATAGGTATTAGGTATGACTATTTTAAACGTTACATTAACTTTTTAATAGTCATGTCTACAAATAATCACGTTAAAAATATATAATTCAAAAATTACCTACAGTTATTGATCAAATCGTTAGAAATATTGATCTAATGATTAAAATAGCAATATTTATTAATAGAATAATAGGTTGTTTCGAGCATTAATTTAAATTAATTAGTTTAAACTTAAACAATATAAAAATTTAATATATATTAATATAAAACAAAAAAATTACCATGTAAACTTTAATGTACTACAATATTTTAAATTAGCCAACCCCCTTAGACACCCCATAAAAATATCTGACCTCCTATAAGTTCTGCCTGGAATTGAACTTTAATAATACGGCTTTGCGACTTACCGAAAAACGACAAACAAAGGCAATGAGGAAAAAGCGTGAAAAGAAATAAAGAAAAAATTAAAAGAAAAAAATGAGGAATCCAAGAAGAAATGACATTTGACCCAAGATGGTACAAAATTTGTAAAGCGTTTGGCCGGACTGCATTGGTTCCTTCCATACAAAGCCACGTAAACTTCTGTGAAATGGCGCGGTTTTTGGTCTTAAAAAAAAAAAAAACACCCTCACAGGCAAAGAGTCACCTTAACGGCACCCTAGCAAAGCTCAAAACAGCACAGAAAATTAAGAGTGCGTTTAATATGTGTATTTATGTAAAATATTTAAATAAAAATTTAAATTTTTATAAAAAAATACTATAAGAAAATAATTTAAATTATAATTTAAAAATCGAAATAAACACATGAGAAAAAAAATTGCGTCACTGCATTGAAAACCAATTCGTCATCCTCAAAAAAAAAAAAAAAAAAATCCGAAAAGAAAATCGTTTTCTAATTATTTAAACAGCCAATCAGTGGCGTGTCCTTCAATGTCAGTCACCACTCAACGGTGACAGTCGCTTTTGTCTCTAATTGACTGATTTGCCCCTGCAAGCCTCCGGACAAAAAAAAAATAGGTCCCCACATGTAACAACACTATCACTATCACTATCTGCCACGTGTCGCTGACAGCTGGGTCAGTGGCCCCACTACGCTGGAGACATTTTCAATGGTTGACTTTGAATAATTTGCGTTCTGCTGTGTGAGGTCGGGATTAGAAGACAAATTTTCAATCCAACGGGTAACGAGATTTTGGTTGGACAAACAATAATGATCAGATAGAATATTAAGACTGGCACGCAAATATTATTGTTGTTATTCCAATCAAATCACATCAATGCCAAAAGAAATTAAAAAAAAAACAGTTGACTTGGCAAAAAACCGTCAATCGATGGGAAATTAGAAATGATTGAAATTAAAAATGACTCCTTGAAGTCGATCACCAAATATTAATAAAAAAATAAAATGCATAGCGTGAAAATTTGAAAATAGAAACATTTTTTAGACATTTTTGATATTAAGCTCCATAATTAAGAGTTATGGAATCCGAGCACTCTTATTCAGCCCCGACAAGGCTGCAGTCTAAGCAATCACAGAGAGGGACAAGAAGAAAACTTGTCTGGCCAAAAAATGAAACACCAGTAAAGTCTTAACACTTTTGACAAATTTTCAAGTGAAAACAAAAAAAAAAAAAAATTATGCATAGATTTTTTTTTTCAGCCATCATATTTGAAAAAAATGATTTAAACACATCGCAAGAAATAGTCCACAACATTTTCGGTGAAGAAGAAAAGGAATAGGATAAAGCCACGTAAGCATCCACGTCAGCCACGGAGCTTCAAATGCATTCAACAACTTTTTTTTTTATTTTTTTTTCTTCTTTTCGCTGGTCTGCCGGCTGTCTTCCCGTGTGTATGTATTTGTTTCTTTTCCCGTCCTTTTTAATTTAATTTTTAATTTTTGTTTTGTTGGTTTCTTTTTATGCACGACTCGAAACTCGATAGTGGGCTAGTCACTAGTCAGTGTAGAAACCAGAAAGAGAAAAAAAAAAAAAAGAATTAGATGCTGAGAAATAGGAAATGAATTTCGAAATTCATACCATTTTTTTTTTTTTTTGTGTGTGGTCTTCTGGTCGGAGGGGCTGACCTTTGACCACCACCACGAAACTCGTTCAATGAAATGAAGCCTCTTTAACACGCCACAAAACAAAGAAATAGAAGAAGAAGAAGAAGAAATTGGTTTGTTTGAGAATTCATAAGCTTTGCGGCAAAGGAAAGAAATTTGCTCGATTGAGATTGAACTTTGACTAAAAGAAGCTTTCTTCGTAATTTCTTAACCAAGGTTAGTTTTTTTTTTTTTTTTTTGGTCTTTTTCCATTTTGCGCCAAACATCACTGCAATAGATTTTTAAGGAGAAACCTGTACAGTATAAGCGCTGATCTCTACGGCATTTCCTCTCTCTTTCTCTCTCTCTCTCTTTAAGTTTTTTTTTTTTTTTTGGGGGGGAAATTTTCATTGGAATTCAGGTGCGTACTCGTTTTTGCCCTGTGATCTATGCTGTTTTGCATTCCCGATGATGATTTCCTTTTTCTCTTTCTTTTTTTTTTTTTTCTCTTTTTTGGCTTATTTGATCTGATATTAGATTCGGTATACAGTTAACTGTTGTTTCTTGTTATTTGTCTTCAAGTTGTGGGTTTCTTTTTTTTTTTTTTTTTTTTTTTTCCCTTATGAGCTCAATGTATTGTGGTGGGTATCAGGGTATGTACAAGTTGAACTTGTTTTCCAACATTCTCTGACTTGCTACAGATTTTGAGAACCAATTTTTTATTATCTACCGAGTAATTTATCATTAATATTTTTTATAAGATTTTTGGTAATTACTAAATAAATAAAATCAATAAATTTATTTTTATAATCCACTAAATAAATGGTGCATCTTT
This sequence comes from Artocarpus heterophyllus, assembly GCA_025403435.1. NCBI lineage: Eukaryota > Viridiplantae > Streptophyta > Magnoliopsida > Rosales > Moraceae > Artocarpus > Artocarpus heterophyllus. The sequence goes on along the minus strand of JAJQZP010000142.1, from coordinate 120,140 downwards.
CTATTTTTGGTTGGTTGCACTGACTCCAAATACACCCGGTTTCAATTTTTTTTGGGCTAAAATAAAACTTATTGGTTTTGTTTTTGAAGGAAATTAAATTTTTAAAAAAATCATATGGTACAACTGAAGGCTAATTAGCCTCTAAGGTCAGAATGGTGTTATTCAGAGACACCCATAAACATTTTGGATTCAAACTATAGTTTTATTGGTGTTTTCCTTTTCTCTTAATATCTAAAATCTGGGTTTTGTTAAATTTTTATGTTTGTCTCTAATGAATGCTTATATACATTTTTTTTTTCCTATCACGATGCAGATTATATGAGCATCATAGTTTTTTACTTGACAGAAGACACTTGTATTGATCTCATCAAGTTTTGAGAAGGAACTCGATTTTTGGCTGATTGAGCTTGCGTACTTGGATGATCATGGCTGGTGAATTTACAACTAAAGTTCGGCTAGTTAGATGTCCCAAATGTCGGAAGGTTCTTCCTGAGTTGCCAGAATTTAATGTGTACAAGTGCGGTGGATGTGGTGCCACTCTCCAAGGTACTAAATCTTTGAAGAATTTTTAGTACACGTAACAATTATGATATGATTTGTGCGAAGAGTTGTTCTTTTGTTATTTTCGAGCAACAATTAGCATATGGAAAGCATTAGTTCTTCAGTAGCTGAATTTGTAATGAGTTTTAATATTTGATTTTGCAAAGTGATAATACATAACAAGTATGTTTTGACTTTCCCTGCAATGTTTTAAAAGTTTAAGAACGAGATTTTGCAGAAGTGTGTTGTATTTACTTTGCAAAAACCTCTTACCTGGGTCAAAATTTTCTCTCTGATATAAGTTCAGTAATCTATTTCGTAGAGCCTCTTTTGTTCAAGATGATGGTTTGTAGATCAAAGCTCCCTAATTCCTCTTGATTTATTTCTTTCCACCATTTTTTCTGCATCCAGCCAAGAATCGAGTAAATAATGCCAGAAGCACGGGATCTAGTTTAACTGATGCAGATGCTATTCTGGAGGATGGAATGGATTGCGTTCATGAAGATAAAGACGAAGTCAGTTCAAGTGATAACGTCATTGTTCCAGGCTTGGGAGAATGCCCTCCATGTGAAGACAACGAGAGGGATCATAGTAGATCTGAGGTTTGTGAAGATGAGCAGCTTGGGGGAGCAAATTTATCAACTGAAAACCAGAAGAACGGGAGTTATCAAGGCGATTCTTCAGATTGTGACAATGAAGGGTCAGAAGTTTCCAACGAAGTTTTTTCACCAACTGACTTTGTTGATCATAAGAATGAGGATTTTGCTCTTGATGAGAATGAAGAGCCTGCTAATGGGAACACGAGCTTTGTTGGTAATGGGAATGGGGAGTTGGCTCATGATGAGAAGCTGGACTTGATAGCTGATAATGAGGAGGAGGAGATTGCTCAAAATGAGAGTGCAGAGTTTGCCCATGATGAAACTGAGGAATTTGCTCATGAGGAAGATGAGGAATTCACTCAGGAAACTTCTCATGACGAAAAGGAGGAATCCAATCAAAATGAAGGTGAGGATCCTGCTCATAATCAGAATGAGCCGCTCCCTTTAGCGGAAGCAGGTTTAGAAGTACCAGTCAATCATGACAGCTCACCATTAGCACAAGCAAGTACAATAGATACCGACAAGAAGAGTGATATTCATTCTGATGTTAGAAGCTCTAATGCTGTCAGCTCAGTTGCTGCAATGGAAAACGGTTCAAGTTCCTCTGCTCCTCTGCCACTGAGGGACAGTCTAGTAAATACTCTTGTATCTTCTCATAGTGAACAACTTAAGCCACCTCAAAGAAGTGTTCACCAGGGCTACGCCAATTTGAAATCTGAAGAATTCAACCCAAGCCCTGAGCTCAGCGGTTCTCATAGAGACATGTCCAAATCCCCAATAAGAAGCTCTCATGCATATGATGGCAGTATCTCTTCTTACGATGCACTGGATGATCAATTCCCTATGCGCCACTTGCATTCACCTGAAAAAACTTGCAAGGCTGCAAACCATCTTCATTCTGAAGAACGACCTAGAAGAGAGAAATTCATGGCACGGACCATGATGAATAGAGAATCTGAGATGCAACATCAAACAAGGCCTTTGTTGGATAAGAAGACTCGCGCCATGAAAAAGGGAAAGTGGGATCACGATGAATTTCTAGAACCTGCCAGGAGCAACCGAGCAGTTCGAAATTGGAGACTAGAGAGACGTGAACATCGACCTAGTTTGGATTTCTACCGATCAAGTTCCCGAGTTGGCTATGAAAAGGGGGGCCCTTCCAATCGACTGCATAACGAATTCCACCGCCGTTCAAGTTTTCAATCACACAACTTGCCTGAAGACCATGGGCAGGTGATGAAACTGCTGAGAATGGTATTTGAAATGCAGAATCAACTTGATAAATCTGGCTCTCTGTATGGTAAGGGCAATGACAGGATTGAAGGAGTCTCTAGAAAGTCAAGATATGACCCCAGATACCATAATTATGAGGTGCCTACAAAGGAACGTTTTCGTCATCCAGATTATCCCAGGTATTATGGAAGATACGGGCCTGGAAGCAATTATTCCAATCCAAATAGGTTGAAGAAGATACCCTTCTCAGGTGACGCAACTAGCAGATCTCATCAAGTTGATCCCTCCTGTTCCCATTGCTTTCCACAAGATTGGCTGCGCTCTGCACAATTGCCTCCACCCTCGCGTTACAGTCCTAGTGGACTGTGCAGGGCCCATCCTGGTCACAACTACAGCACAAGCTTCAGCTCTTGTCCCTCAAGCCCTCAATGGAGCATGGACTCAGAATATCCCCCATGGGGACGTGAATTGCAGTCTGATGATCAGTGGTTCAGAACTCAGGACATGACAAATTACTTGAGGGACAAGCACCGGTTGGCCAAGCGCCATTTCCGGCCTATTGCAGGTGGAGCCCCTTTCATAGTTTGTTACAAATGCTCCAAACTTCTGCAGCTGCCTGCTGATTTTCTTCTCTTCAAAAGGAAATGCCACCAGTTGAGGTGCGGTGCTTGCTCTGAGGTACTCAAGTTTTCACTTCAAAACGGATCTCAGATTGCTCCATACACACAGAAATCTATAGACACTTGTCCACCAAGTGAAGCTGAGGACTATGTTGATGAGATTGACAGGAGAAACGTGGCTTCAACATCTCAAGCTTCACATGAAAATCCCGTGTCATGTTCCGAAGATCATAGGCTCTCTCACCGTAAAAGCTTCTCAACTGAAGGAGATCCGAAGTGCACCACTCCCTTGCACACTCCACTCGGAAGAACATTTGACAAAAGAATATTATATGGTTCTTCTGATTTCACCGGAGACAGTAAAGAGCTGTCTCCTGAACAGTCTCAAGGAAAATACAAGAACCGCGTCTCCAGATATGAATCCTCTGGTCCTTCCTCAAACATATACGAGTCAGAAATATCATCCTCAGAAATCGAGAAGCTGCCGCCAAGACCAACTTCGCCACTTCATAGACTCATGGGATATTCTTCACCTAGCCAAGTAATATATGGGAATCACCCGTCCGGCCAAGGGACAAGTTCATACTCCATAAAGAAAAGTGAGCCAAGGAACTGAAAAGCAATTTTTAAGTTGGAAAGTTCATTTTGGAGTAAAGCATTTGCTAAACGGCATGAAGGGATCAAAGCAACGACAAGATGGAATTCAATAAAAAGGAACTTATGGTTTGTCTTAAGGTTCCTTCTTTTTCCATTTTTTCTTTCTGTTGTGTTGGTCATTTGAGGCGATACTGATCCCTATTCTCAACAATGAATATCTAGATGTAGAAAATGAGTGAAAGAGTGTTTCATTTTTGTTTATGTACAGTTCGCGAGAGGAATTTTGAGTTATTTGTTTGTGTGTGATAATTACCATACGTCCTATACAATGAACCTTTTTTTTTTTTCCTTACTATACAGTTCATGAATTAATATATATATATATATAAAATTTAACATATGCCACCAAGTAAAGGAACTTGGCAGTTGGCAGTATAATTCGGCCATCAAGAAGATCGGACTTTCAAAGCTCAATTTCCCTTCTCCATTTTTTTTTTTTCTTTTTTTCATATATGATAGTAACATATCATTCTTTTATAATTTTTTTTTGCCCTGATTTAATAAAGCGTTGTTGGCTGTTGTTTTTCAATCTTGTCATAATCTAAAAACAAATCTTTTCCAGTACGATTATTGTTTGCCATCTCAAGGGTCAAAACCCAGGTCCAAGCTTATCATTAACATCACACAATATGGCAAAGTATCAGACTTGCCACATTTTCCGTGGCGACAAAGCACCTTAATATTCAGAGAAAATCTGTATCCCACACCCAGGATATATCCTAAGATTATAAAAAGGAAAAGAAAACTTGAGATTCAGAGAGAGAGAGAGAAAGAAGGCGGAGCAGTGAACGTTGTCATAATAAAATGATGTTATACAATGCTAATGGTCCGCTCTAACCTACAATAGAAGCGGCTTTCCTGTTGTATTCATGTTCCTATTGTATGTTTTTCTAACTGTCTGGTACTTTTATCTGTATTTACTAAGAAGCATAAGCATATAGCAATATACACACATATATATGTATGTATATTGCGGCCTTCTATCTGAAGTTGTCCCTATAGTTGCTTCTCCGATTTGAAGCAATGGTTATCCTCTCGTCCTGAAGCATGTTTAAATTTGGTGCTAACAACCGGGTGTACCGATCAAAGTACAGCAACTGCTTCATGAGAAGAGCAAACTCCCTCGGAAATTTCAGCCCATATGATTCGCTAACCCGAACCTGTGAACAAATACGAACATCGTTTATGTTAGCATAAGATTCAAAACTAACCAATCCTGGCATAGATCCGAAAACTAATCACAGAAATTGGAATCCAACTTAAATATACTTTCAAGGTGTTGCATACACAGCCTCCTTTAATTTTACTGTAAGATTGTCACTTAAGATTTAGAATGGACACCATTTCTACTACCTTGGGAGCAGTATATGATACACCATACAAGCTTAATATAGGATTTGGTTTAGCCTAAATATACCAATTCAGGGACTAAAATATAGTACTGATCAGCACTTCTTGTTGAACAATTCAGCATTGAAGGGCAGCTTACCACATCGAGGAAAAGTGCGTTCATCTGCCTCTCATCAACAATTACGCTAGCGGAGACGGCAGTTGCAGTGGTATTTGTTCCCCTAGCTGTTGCTATAACTACGTCGGTATCCAAGTCCTGCATACGAGAAAAGGAAATTAGAAGGTTTCAGCTTATATGGCGCAATAATATGCTACTGAGCTTAATGACTAATCGTTGTGGAAACATGTAGGTGATGAAACTTACCTTAATTGATGAGAATATTTTTTCCAGGTCTCTTGCAAAGGCCTTGGAATCAACATTGGTGTTTGTAGCACCCATTTCAATCAACGCAGAAGCCATTGCTTCATATTCTTCGGTTGCAATTGATTGCAAAAACACTTCCATTGCAGCCCAAGTTTTCGGCGATATTCGACCAACAATTCCTGAAAAGAGAATTTAAGTTTGCGTTATAAAGGAGGAAAAATAGAACTGTTTCCCAAATCAGGCAAAAAAGAAAGAAAAGAAAAGAAAAAGAAAAGGAAAAATCATTCTAGAATAAGTACCTAAATCAGGGAAAATAATAATAATAATAATACAAAATGTCTACTTTCCAATTACTTCCTTTATAAGAGCTATTATTCATGCACTTCTTTTATTTTCCACACAACATAGGAACCATATGCTTCAAAGTGACATAGCACGCAACAAAAATCATGAGAAATGTCATATTCATAAACGTGGGAAAAATAACATACCAAAATCAAGAAACCCAATGCGACCATCACGCAAAAGCCACAAATTGCCAGCGTGCACATCTGCATGGAAGGTTTCACATGCAAGCAAACTGCCAAACCTGCAGAGTGCATGCCAAGAAAGTTCTAAACCATCACTAAAACTAGAAAGAATAAAAGCCACGTATTAAGAAAAATACATTATCACCCTACCAAACATTAAGGGCCGTTATGAGACTGGTCTCCGGACTAGGAACAAGAGAACTAATAGTATCTAGGTCAGTCAGAGGAACTCCATAAAGTCTCTGCATAGTCAAGACACGTTTAGTGCTGCATTGGTAATACACTTTTGGAGCCGTAGCCTGCTGTGTCAGTCCCATGGCTTCCAAATATCTCCTAAAGGACTCTATGTTTGCGGCCTCCTTTTGAAAGTCAACCTCTTCAAGCATGGACTCCCGTATGTCTTTCACAATACCAACCTACTGAAAGGACGTACACATTAAAATGGAAACTCCTATTTAAGGAATAAGCATTGACGTTGTTCATAGAGGAATTTGTCTCTGCATCATACCAGTGATGCACGGCTTAGTTCAGGATTCAAAAACTCCAAAAGGCGAGCAACAACATAAACAAAGTTCAGATCTGCAACCAATATATCTTCTATTCCAGGTTTCAAGACCTTAATAACCACATCCTCCTGAGAGCCTCGGAGCCTTGCACCATGAACCTAATTACAAAATGACGAGCTTTCATCAGTGTACAGAGACATAAAGTAAAGAAAAAAACGAAAACAAAAAGATAAATATAAACCTGGGCTATTGAGGCTGAAGCAATTGGAGTTGGATCAACATATTCGTATACACTTTCTATTGGTCTACCCAATTCCTCACGCAAGATTGCTTTGATCTCATCAAAGGGAACTGCAGGAGCTCTATCGAAACAGTTCTGGAATTCTTGAACGTATTCTGGAGGAAACAATGTCGGTGCAGATGCAATGAACTGCAGAACACAAGAAAGTCTATCGTTAGAGACTGTACATTGCATAATGAAGAAGTCAGGACATATTGGAGGGGAGAGAGATAATGATGATAGTAGAATATTGTTTTACCTGTCCTAACTTGATATAGGTTGCTCCCATGCGTTCAAATAATCTCCTCAGATAGAAGGGTGAAAGCAATCCAAGCTGAAGTTGACTTGGCAATCCAGCAGTCGAATTTGTTGACTATGAAAAAGGAAAACACGTTATTAGTAGTACAAGGTGCTTGAGACCAAATATGATAAATATATCAAGCAAATGCATATAAGCTCTATTCACTGCCAGCTTCTTGGTTTCTTTATATAGTAGCTTGGGATATACACAGAGAGAATACAAAGACAGTCCTAGTCAGGAAATGAAAATAAAACCACCATCACTTTAGGTCCACAAGGAGTATTGATTTGAACCAAACGGATGAATAAAATATGTATTCACTTTGGAAAACACTGAATCTATTTCCCATATAAAGCAGGAAATGAAACACCAAGACGCCCAAGAAAAGGATTCATCGCTCCCCATTACATAAGTGTATTCAGCCTTGGGAATCTTGAAAAAAAAAAAGTGTTTTTTTGGCGCTACTAAAGAAGGGAGAAGTATTTAGGGGTATCCTCACGCCCCCACCCAAGACCATTTCTAAAATCCCCTGGGAGTCTGAGACTACACTAACCCTCGACAACAACTCCTAGAGGTCCATGCACATCAAACACACAACCTTACTATTTCAGAGGACAAAGTGCAGATGCAAAGAATCAAACATCTAACAAATAGGAAAGAGAATCATAGAGCAATCATCAATTGTTGTTATGCCACCACCAGCATCGGGCATCTTATATAAAGTGGCAGTACAAATAAATAAAATTAACAATATTTAGTTCCCTTGTATCACAACAAAAGTCTTAGTCTTTCCCAACTTCTCTATAACCATTTTCAAAAAAAGCAAATGTACATAAATTGAGACAGGTTTCTTGATAAACAAACAGACACTATGTCCTGGACTTGTCACATCAGAATCCAAATTCCTGTTACCTTGGACATCTCTGCAAGCCACTCCCCGCCAACCCCGATAACCGCTTGAATCCCTTGTGCCATCCTCAGGGCACCGCGTGGACCTGTGTTTATTGATGTCCGGACAATATCTTCAACCAGTTGAGGCAGGTTCTCTATGCTATCTGAAAAGTTGAAAAAGAAAAAAAAAAACCACCACCACCAACAACAACAACAACAATTACGAGCTTAAATTTAGACCATAAAATTTCAGTACAGAAATACGAGTAGCAAACAATCACACTTGAACCAAGAAAAATGGGAAATTTTTTCACCAAGCTTAAACCAAATTGAAAAGGTGTAAATTGGGGAACAAATAAGCTAACAACAACAGATAAATAAATTAATTAAACAACCATTATCAAGAACTCGTATAAAAAATTAAAACAAAAAAAAAAAAAAAAATTGAAATTTGAGCATAAAGAAAGAACCTTGGAGGCGAGAGGAGAAGAGATCCTGAGCTTGTGAGTAGCGAGCGAAAAGAGCGAAGCCCTTCGAGTTGGAGCGAAAACTGGGGTGCTTCCTTAATCTTAACGAACCCCAACTACCCATCATCGACGATGACGATGCTGACGATATTTGACGATGATGATGTTGGAATAACGGCCAACAACCGCCTCTCACTGCTGAAACTACTGCCATTTCTGACCAAAACAAAGCAAAACGAAAATCTTTAAAAATGGGTTTTGGGGCTTATAGTTGTATATGAAAGAGGTGTTTGTCGCTGGTGCCGTCGGCTCCAACGACAACGTTTTTCTTCCGCAAATTCGCTGACGGTTCTTTTTCTGTCACCGTCCGGGTTTGTTTTTTTTTTTGGGGCGTAGAAATATCAGTCTTTTTTCTTTAATTTCACTTTTAGTCCCTCGAGTTATAGCAACGTCTTATTTTGATTTCTAATGTTTAGAACACCTTACTATTAGTCCCTCGCTAACTATTATACTGATGTTATTTCGAACAGCCGGTAAGCCAAACGAGTTTGGAGAGTTAGTGCCAAATTTTTTTTTAGTTCAAATCAAAATTATCGTTTTTAAAACTATAAATTGTAGTTTAAGCTTTTTTTTTTTATATTCAAACTAACTAAAATTAACGTTTTAACAAACTTGCTAAACACAAGTTTAAACCATGAATTGTGGTTTAGACTTATTTTTATTGTTCTAAAAGCATCTCCAATATAATATAAAATTGATATGTTATTGACAAATTTAGCATTAGAGTGTAAAAAAACTCTTCAATACAATGTTATTTTTAAAGCAAAATTTGTTATATACTAAATTTTATGGCAAATATAATAAATTTGGTATTTGATTCTTATTGGTTAATAAATTTATTTTTTTGCTTTAATAATTAACATTCTTACTTTTTTTAAATTATTTTAATATTAAAGTTTATTTTTATAAGTTTTAAGGTTTAATAATTATAATAAAAGGTAAATATAACTTTTTAATAATATTATACATTATAATAAAAAAATAACACATTAAATATATTATTTTTATATCTTTTAGTAACAAATATAATATAAATATTGACATTCATACAGAGAAGGGTCTAACGAATATGAGTTTCAACCGGATGTTTATAACCGCTCTCTATAGCTACGCTTAAGGGTATGTTTGGTTGAATATTCAAATCAAGGTTTGAATTATTTTGTTACAGTATTTTCTCTCACAAAAATTTAAATCTTTATTCAAATATTTTACTCAAACACTCGAACCAAACGGGCCCTAAAATTTTACCTTTGGTGATCTTATAATATGGGGACAAAACCATGTTAACCCTTAACACTTGTTCGTTTGGTTGGTTGGGTTTTTTTCTTTTATTCATTTTTCTGACTGAGGCATCGCGGAAACCTTTCACGAAAGATCAAACGTAGAAAGTTTTCATGAAAGACATAACGCCACGTAGCATAGCAATGTAACGGACGTAATTAGATGTCCTATTTCTGTGATGGAGAAACTAAACGACGTATTACCCTCCCACCGCAAAAGACGACAAAATTTCCGTGGCATTATTTTCACATGAAAACGAACGACATCTCGTTTTATAGTTGTCGAGAAAACGGCAACAAGCTGTTTTCCTTCTTTTTGAGAAGACATCATGTCGTTTTCTCCTCCAGGATAAAATCGTTTGTCTTTCTCAAATGTTGTTCTCGCCGATTGAAACAAGTTTTGTCTATTTTAGAAGGCCAAAAGAGATAAGTGCTATTTTTTTAAGGTAGATAAATGTTATATTTGTGGCAGAATAAAAATAAATAGTAATTTTCTTATAAAAAATAAATTCATATTTATTGGATAATTTTGTATTTACGTTATAATAAATTTGATAATTATTAATTTATATAAATTACGGATTTAATCAAACTCTTGATTTATGTTAATTATGGATTTAACCCATAATGAAATTTAATAAATAAAAAATTTACCTCATAAGTTTCAGATTTACTCCGAGTTGGTAAACATTGGATTTACCACATTATACTCCCATAAGTCCTAAATTTTATAAATTATTTAATGAATATTTACTGGAAATTCTATTTACATAACATACTAATTGTTTAGTTAATAAACTCTTTTTTTACGTTTACAAAATATTTATTTGTAATTAAAAATGCTATCTACTAATAATCGTAGGTGGTATGCTATTTTTTACAGGCAGTTGTAGATTATTAACTCAAATTTTCTAAAACTATATCGTATTTTTTTAGGATGTTGGCTTCTTGGGAACTAATAACTTTTAGACTTTGGATTTTGAATTTATGCCCTAGCTCCTTTTTTTTAATTTCCTTCATCTTTAAACTACATGCCGGTATATTTAGATGTCATTTTACCCATGAAAAGAAATGACATGTCGTTGATTTTAACTGTGTTCAAATCTTGTTTTGAAACACCATATTATTGCTAAACACAATGTTCAAGTGTTTGTTGTATCTGGGTAATAATTGGCCACAAAACTTTATAGCAAACTTGAATAAGTGAAGGCAAATAAAACCTTTAAAGAAAGTGTTTATATACGTCTCAAACACCCTTCCATTTTCTAAAAATTCAAGTCTCCATTCTCTTATCTATTCACAAAATATACTAACATTCTAAACAACAAATCATTTTCCTCTAGTTGAAAAAACATCATGTGAAATGTTAAGGAAAATTAAGCATAATTTAACGCCCTATGATTTGTCACCTTATGCTGAGAATTACGAGGATCAACTTTCTCGGTAAGGTTGTTGTGGGAGTTGGAAGACAGGTGCAGTTTTTCTTTTATAAACTTCTTTGTTATTATAATGAATTATTATGCAATGACTGAAAGTGAACATGACTTTCACTTTAAAAGTGAACCACTATAAGTTTTATATATACTTATATATATATATATATTTTTTTTTTTGCTTATTGTTTTTCACTATCGGTAAACTAGGGTATCTCATTTGCAACATAAAGAATTAGATATTGTCGTGTATTCAATAAGATTTTTTCCCTCGACACGACATTACGTTTATGAGACAAAATATATCACTTTCCTTAAAAGCGACTTGTTTCCATATGATATGATCACAATGGAATTTCGTTCTATGGATACAAAAAAAAAACAAATTGTTAAACGAGATGTTGGTGTTACGGTGTTATTCTATGAGAACGACATGCCGTTTTGTAATTTTAAAAATTCGCTATTCTCCTACATATGTGAAATAGGTATAGCCAAAATTGGAATTTCTCTGCTTTACATTCGAAAAGAAAAAAAGGAAAAAAAAAAAAACTGCACTAAAGCAAACTAGATGCTGTGACCCAGAACAACCAAAAAATAATTTTTAATTGTTTTAATTGTCAAAATGACATGCCGTTTTCTAGTAAAATGAACAACATATATTTGTTACGACATTTTTTGTAAACCATAAGATGAAATTCTGTTGCCATTAAACTTGGATGACACGTTATTTAGAGAAAATGAAAAGGGCAAACCCACAGGTGGAGCTACGTAGTCATGAGTGGGGCCACGTGCCTACACTCATTTTTCAAAATTTGAATTTTTACTCTTATTTTATAGTTTAAAATTTTAGTTATAACCTTATTTTGAAAAAAATTTTACAACCATGCCCATACAGAATTGTGAAAAAATGTTATTGTGTCTCATGAAATAATTAAAATATATTGTTGTGTCCCTATAAAATAATTTAAATATGTTGTCATGCTTTTGTTTTGTTACAAAAATTATAATTATGCCACACTCAATTATTGAAATATATAATTATATTTTCATTCAATAAAATCCAAATTTTAATTTTCTATATAGTGTCCCATTGAAAATAAAAATTCTAGCTTTGCCGCTGGAAACCATCATATGTTGCTTTTTAATGACTTGGTACTGTTATGTCGTACTTTAAAAAAATGTGAATGAAATTTTTTCTTATAATTTTGTATATAAAGTTATATAAAATTTGTATTTTGCTCTTTAAAATTACAGTCCACTCTCTTAAAATTATATTTTGCCATCTTAAAATTAATTTTGCTTTTTATTTTATTAGTTCAATTACACCTCTGTCCCTTTTTACAAATTTTTTTGGCTCTATCTCTGACTTTAACTACAAAGGATATGTTTTTAAACAAGAAGTTTTATGGTCCATTCTATAGTTTCAGCGGAATAACAACAACAACAACAATAAAGGAAACACACACAAAGGTGGTTCGTATGTTAGCATTATTCTTACAAAAAAGATATAAGTGGAATTCGTTAAAAAAAATACTCAACTGTACTTTTGAGTCTGAATAAAATGCTTTCTTAGTTAAAAAAATAGTAGGGATATTGACCAATAAGGTTTTGTTCATGACAATTAAATATAATCAAATCACTTTTTTCAATAGATCTAACTGTTGGAAGATATATACCATGTAAAGTATTTTGTGAAAATTACACCTTTATGCCATCTTGCAAACTCATATTTTTTATATATGCCACAAAATGTAAAACCTGAAAAAAAAATGTGCTACAAAAAAAGCTCTCATCTCTATATTTGTCTGCACATCTCTCCTTCTTTTCTCTTTCTTCTTTTCTTTGTCATCACTCACTATCCTTGGTTGTGGCTTCGTTGTCGCCATTGAAAGGTGTATTTGCATCGGAGATGCAACATCGTACATCGAAGCTCATCATCCTTGTTGCAATATAGAGCCAAATCAACCTAGTAAAGGAGAAAGAAGAGAAAAAAAGAGGAGGCAGTGGTCCAGCGCTGCGGCGCCCAAAAGGAGGGTCGCGGCGCCTGAACAAGCGCTGTGTCACTTGAACCAGCACCACAGCACCCAAACGAGGGCCACGGCTCCCGTCCGAGAGCAAACCAACGCCGCGGGGCCCAAAATGAGGGCCGTCGTGCCCGGAGCTTGATTTGTTGCAAAATTTTGAGTTAGAGTCGAACTCAAACGTCCCAAAAATGAGAAACTACTAGGGTTTCTCATTAGTTGCTATTTTTCTCTTCTTTTGAGTATAAATAGACATAAGGTGGCTAGGGTTGTGTGTGTGTGAAATTGTGAGTGGCATTATTTTGTGTGAGGCATAATTCTTGAGAGCTCCATTGTGACACCCGTTATTCCCCTAAGGGTATTAAGGTAATTAGATTAATTTTTAGTATATATATATATAAAAAAAAATCAAAAAATTGAGAGAAACTCGACACTTTCTCTCTCCTCTTTCTCTCTCTAGAATTTTCTCTCTTTCTCCTCAAATCTCGTTTGAGATTCCGGCGTTATTTTTTGACACCTCCCATACCAGTGGGAAGCTCTCGTTGAGCTGAGTCCAACGAGGTGTCGTGCCACCCAAAACACCGCCGGAGGAGGGCTCACGCGCCGCCCAAAGTGGCGGTGAAACCCATATTTTCCCGACGTCGTTTCTTTGCCGTCCGACCACCAATCGACGTGATTTTGGTGTCTATAGACTCAGTGTGAGGAGAGGAACAAGATGGTACCAATTTCCCAGCTCAATTTTGGCTGGAACAGCTTCGCCGGAGCTGCCCCGTCGCCGCCGTGGAGCCGTCGTCGGAGCCGCCGCATATGGCAGCGGTGTGGCACACCGCCGGTGCCAAAATGATCAGAGGGCGACGGCGAGCAAGACCCCTCGGTCAATTGCACCGTTCCGCCGCCCCTCGCCGGAGAACGAAGACGCCCGCCACCGTCGTCGTGGGTGAGGTTGGGTTGGCCATTTTAGGCCGTTTTGTGCCAAATTGAAGGCACAAACACCTGCAGAGGACCGAGAGGAAGAAATTCGATACCTCAATTGCACGAAATGATGGCCGGAGGACGGAGAACGGCATCTTCGTCGTGCACCGCCGTGGAGCTAGGTGGAGCCGCCGTTCCACGCGGTGTTGAGCTGCCCCATCGTAGGGGAAACACTCAGAGGAGGTCGGGGAACAATTCCCCCGCCTCAATTTCACGGTATCTCCGCCGGAGATAGGAGATCGGAGCCGCCGGTGTTAGCCGAGAATTCCGTCTTCGATTTGCTATGTTGGAGGCCGAATTGGGTGAAATTGACCCCGCCATTGGACTCAGAAGGGTCGAATTAGGGGGGGTAGGCTCGAGCTCAGCCCTCAACGGAGCCAACCGCCGCCGGTCAACGGCCGGTCAAAGGCCAAAATGGGATTTTGTGATCCGGACCTCCGATCGAAGATCCGAGACCGCCTCCTGACTCGTTTCGATGCTCTGGATGCAATGGTGACCTCCGTTCGAGCAAATTCCACTCCGATGAAAATCATCCGGTACCGACTGCACGCGAATCGAGGCGATTCAAACAGCAGTATCGGAGTCCAGAATGACGTTTTCAAGAATGTATGATCTCCAGGAAGCGTTCCTAGCCATTCATAGTCGCTCGAGGAGCACTACAGAGGATGCTTCGTAGATACAGCGAGATACAACTGGATCTGTTTTGCTTGGAGTTCAAGATCAAGGGAGTATGGAGCTAACGTTAATTGATTCCAGGATTAAGAGACTGTTGATAAGCTTGAAAGGTAGGGATTCTATTACTCATCTTTTGTGAGGTTTTTATAGAATTAAAATTGATTGTTTTGTCGCAATATATATATATCTATGTTGAACTGATATTATATGAGTATCACATATGAAACTATGACATGGACTCGTCTTGTATTGTACGGCGAGGAACATAATGAATTGACACATGTTATAAATTGAGAAGCATGGTTAGGAAAACTGACTCTATTAATAATGATTTAATATAGAGAAATGGTGAGATATGAAGAGGGCGACGGTTACGTCCTTGGGCATGAATACCCTAAAAGGTAAAATAGGGGGAAGGCGATGACGCTTCCTTGGATTGAAAGTCCCAGAACACACTGTACAGGAATTGATTTGGTGAGGACTCGGGGCTTGATGTCCCCTCACCGGAACACCCTTGGAATGTTTATAGGGTGATCAAGTGCGCCCATTTGGGTTTCGATGAGTTGAGTGATACTCAATTTAACATGGATACCTAGGAACAATGATGATTGGTAATATTTGTATAAATGTGTAATTATGACACTTGGTAATGATTAACTACGGTATCCATAAGATGTGATCATAATAAACCTCATAATCTGGAATATGATGTAACCTACTAACCATGCAGATTTTAATGTGGTAATGATAAAAACCTGAAGGTGAGTAATGGCTTTCTCTACTGAGCATAGTGTTGCTCATTCCCTTATGTTTATATCTTTTCAGGACTCACTAAGTGTGAGGTGGCTACGAGAAATATAGTTGAGGAAGTGATGTAACTATATTACATTGGGACTGCTTCAATCGTTGAGAATGTTCTTCATGATAATGTAAGCATCAATTGTTACTTTCTGTGACTGTATTACAATGTGTTGAGGGTTAAAATGATGATGACAACAGTTTATATTATTAAATTTAAGGTGCTACATTAAAACTGTGGTTTATTTGTCGTTTATATTTTTATTTTTGAGTTGAGAGTTTTCATTTAAGTCCCGGGCAAATTTTATTTTTAAGGTTTTACTTTTATTATTTATTTTTATTTTATCTCATTAAAAACTGTTAACCCCCATATAGGGGCGTTACATCCATCCTTGAGAGAGAAAATTCCCACAGGGTGCTAGATAGAAGAGAGTTTTGGTAAGCACAATTTGAGAGTGTGTGAGAAACTTCTCTTGTAATCTGTAATCTCCTTCATCATAGTGGAATCTGCAGGCGACAGAAATAGAACGTAGTCTCAATTTTGGAAGAACTTGTATAAAATTTGGTGTTTCTCTTTTCTTCTTTTCTCCTATTTATTTTCTGCAATTCTTCGTTCTTGCGATCCTTGGAATTAAGAGTCGCCTAATTCTCCAACAAGTGGTATCAGAGAGGATGTTTTGATCAAGAATGATGACAGGAAAAGAAGGTTCGGCAGCTAACATCATCAAATTTGATGGTTCAAGTTGAAGACTACCTTTATAGCAGGAAATTACACTTGCCCTTGGGTAATAAGCCTGAAGGCATGAATGATGAGGAGTGGAATCTCCTTGATAGACAGGTGCTGGGTGTGATCCGTTTGACCATGTCAAAGAACGTTGCCCACAACGTTGCAAAGGAGACTACTACAGCTAGGATGATGAAGGCTCTGTCAGAGATGTATGAGAAGCCCTCAGCCAACAACAAGGTACATCTCATGAAGAAGCTCTTTAATTTAAAGATGCTTGAAGGTGCCTCAGTAGTAGAGCATCTAAACAGTTTCAACACCGTCCTGAACCAATTGGTCTCGGTAGAGATTAAATTCGATGATGAGATCAATGCCCTAATCCTCTTGGCCTCGTTACCGAATAGTTGGGAACCCATGAGGGTGGCCATTACAAATTCACTTGGGAATACCAAACTGAAAATTGTTGATGTCAGAAACTCTATTCTGGCAGAAGAAGTTCGCAGGAAAGACTCAGGTGAAGCCTCATCGTCGAACTTGGCCCTTAATGTTGATAATAGGAGCAGGAAACTTGAGAGGCATTCCAACAGGGATAATGGCAAGAGAGGCAAGTCGAGGAATGGGAGAAGCAAGTCAATAAACGGTAGGACCATGGAGTCTTGAAATTGTGGGAAGACTGGCCACTTGAAGAAGAACTGCAGGGCTCCAAGGAAGAATGAAGACAAGAATAATGACGCAGCTAACGCCACCACTGAAGAGCAACATGATGCCTTAATCTTGTCAGTTGACAGTTCTTTTGATTCGTTGGTGATAGATTCAGGAGTATCATTCCACACCACTGCACACCGTCATGTCTTGGAGAATTATGTTGCCAAAAATCATGGTAAGGTTTATCTTGCTGATGGAGAACCTTTGGATATTGTTGGCATTGGAGATGTCAGTTTAAAAATGCCTAATGGGTCTGTGTGGAAGATTCATAAGGTGAGACATGTTCCTAAACTAATGTGCAACTTGATTTCGGTGGGGCAACTGGATGACGAAGGACATAAAGTGGCCTTCAATTGTGGAGGTTGGAAAGTCACAAAAGGAGCAATGCTTGTTGCTCGGGGATGTAAGGTTGGAACTTTCTACATGAACTCTAGTTGCAGAGATACCATAGCAGTTGTTGATGCTGCTGCCAATACCGGGCTATGGCATTATAGGCTCGCTCATATGAGTGAGAAGGGTATGAAGGTGCTTCACTGCAAAGGAAAACTGCCGGGTTTGAAAAATGTTGATCACAGTTTGTGTGAAGCCTGCATCTTTGGTAAACAGAAGAGAGTTAGTTTCTCAAAGATGGGTAGAGAGCCTAAGTCCAGGAAATTAGAGCTAGTTCACACTGATGTGTGGGGCCTGCACCGGTGACTTCCCTTGGTGGCGCAAATTACTATGTGACGTTCATAGATGACTCAAGCAAGAAGGTATGGGTTTACTTTCTGAAAAACAAATATGATGTCTTTGATGCTTTCAAGAGATGGAGAGCCATGGTAGAGAATGAGACAGATTTGAAGGTGGAATACTTGCAGTCTGACAATGGGGGAGAATATTTAGATAACGACTTCAGTCGGTACTGTGCTGAGAATGTAATAAAGATGAGGAAAACCATTCCAAGAAAACCACAACAGAACGGGGTAGCTGAGAGGATGAACAAGACTTTAAACGAGCATGCTAGAAGCATGAGGTTGTATGCAGAGCTGCCAAAGATGTTTTGGGCTGAGACAATTAATACAGCCGCTCATCTTATCAATAGAAGTCCATCCACACCGTTGAAGTTCAAGCTACCGGAAGAAGTCTAGAGCCACAAAAAGGTTGATCTCTCCTACTTGAGAGTGTTTGGGTGTGTTTCCTATGTTCACATTGATTCTGGTGCTAGAAGTAAACTTGATGCCAAGTCAAAAAAGTGTTTTCTGGTTGGCTATGGTGGACTTGAGTTTGGTTATCGTCTCTGGGATGACCAAAGTCGGAAGATTATCAGGAGTAAGGATGTGATCTTCAATGAAGGTGTTTTATACAAGGACAGAGACAACACTGATTCCAGGGGTTCAGGTTCTAAAGACAAGAAGCCTAAGGTGATTCCATTGAAGGATCTTCCTAAAGTGGAAGTGGAGAATCCAGAGGTTGAAGACCAAGAAAATGTAGCTCCACAAGGAAACTAGAGGACTCCTGCCACACCAGTTAGGAGGTCTAGTAGGACCATTAGACCGCCATAGAGATACTTTCCTTCTCTGCATTACATCTTGTTGACCGACAGAGGTGAGCTAGAGAGCTATGATGAAGCCATGGAGGCTGAAGATTCGGTCAAGTAGGAGTTAGCCATGAGGGATGAAATGGATTCCTTGATGTCCAATTGGACATGGCAACTGACAAAGTTATCACAGGGCAAAAAGGCCTTGCACAACAAGTAGGTATACCAGATAAAAGATAAAACTGATGGCAGCAAACGGTATAAGGCAAGCCGGGTGGTAAAAGAATCCACAGATATGCTCACCAAGACGGTTCCGATTAAGAAACTGAAGTTGTGCGCAACTTCAGTTGGACTTCTCCATGATGCGTGAAAAGTCGTTACCGCTGCAGTTGGAGACATGATGATTGATTAGTCTCTAAGTGGGAGATTGTTGTAATATGGAGCCAAATCAACCTAACAAAGGAGAAAGAAGAGAAAAAAAGAGAAGGCAGTGGTCCAACGTCGCGACGCCCAAAAGGAGGGCCGCGGCGCCAGAACCAGCGCCGCGACGCCCAAACGAGCGCAAACTAGCTCTACGGCGCCCAAAATGAGGGCCGCCGTGCCCGAAGCCTGGTTTGTTGTAAAATTTTGAGTTATAGTCGAACTCAAACACCCCAAAAAGGAAAAACTACTAGGGTTTCTCATTAGTTGCTATTTTTCTCTTCCTTTGGGTATAAATAGACATAAGGTGGCTAGGGTTGTGTGTGTGTGAAATTATGAGTGACATTATTTTGTGTAAGGCATAATTGTTGAGAGCTTTGTTCTTGAGAGAGAAAAATTCCCACAGGGTGCTAAATAGAAGAGAGTTTTGGTAAGTACAATTTGAGAGTGTGTGAGAAACTTATCTTGTAATCTGTAATCTCTTTCATCATAGTGGAATCTGCAGGCGGTAGAAACAGAACATAATTTTAATTTTGGACGAATCTGTATAAAATTTGGTATCTCTCTTTTCTTTTTTTCTCCTATTTATTTTATACAATTATTTGTTCTTACGATCTTTGAAATTAAGAGTCGCTTAATTCCCCAACAATCATCACCTACACAAATGGATTGTAGATCGAAGTTCATCGCCTTCAGATTTTGGCTAGATCTACAACCCTCGTTGATGCTAAGATGGCTATGGTGGTTCCAAGGAGACTTGTGACCCATGACTTTAAGACAACGCCATCAAATTGCGATTGTCATCGATGGCAGCACGAGCGCCTCTGGTGAAGGGCTCGTCGTCACGAACTTCGATGATCATTGTGGCTGTTTGTAAGGACCAATGGCAAATCTAAAAAAGTTGGACGAGATCAACTCCCTTGTTGAGCAATCTGTGAGGAGGTACAGTGGACCTTGTCGGAGGAGTTCAACTCATCTCAGGCCCACGATTGATATGGGAGGAAAAGTGACAGAAAAGGTGAGGATTGGCGATGGAACAACGAGCTTATGAGAACGAGCGACGGATCTGAGCTTGGGCGACGAGTTTTGGAGGAGACCGCTGTCACCGAAGACTTATTTGAGAGGAGGAGTGGCGCGCTAGTAAGAGATCGATAGCGCAGTGGCCATGGCCAAATCCAATTCGTCATCGTCATTTGTTTTCATCCGTGACTTCTCGAGATCACCGCTTCGGTCTTTGGCACTGGAAATGATATAAGTTTGTTGATGTATTTATTAAATCCTGTTCGAGCATGAAACATATCCGTTTGAGACATGCAACAAATCCTTTGGATTTGTGACATAAAAATTTTGCACATCCTATATGACATAAACAAAAATTATTTAAAAAAAGTATTTTTTTAAATAAATGTTATTTTTTTGTTTAAGTTTTTCCGCTATCTTATTTTTTTTTATTGAAGTAATAATTGTAGATTTTATGTGTAGTACAGTGATTGAAAATAGTGGAAAAAGAATAAACAAGAGGCCGTTGCTAACTCCTCTCTTTTTTTTCCTGTACTTATCCAAAAATTTGCGGAAAAAAACAAAATACAGTGTTAGTATATTTGGACTGTGACTTAAGAATTACAACGGACGAATTACATTCCTCGTATATTCGTAGAAAAGAGACAAAAAAAAAAGTCCTTGCAACAGTCTTCGGCTCCTATTTGATATCCCAACGGCAATGTGAACCAAGGGGAGAACCATGTCGGTTTAGCACGACGCCTTGAGACTAAAGTACAACACTGGTACGCCGAATTACGAACCAACCAACAGTCACAAGCTCTCGGCGTCTTGCGCGTGTACTTCACTTGCTCCTCCCCTTCTCCAGAGTCTTCCACGGCCGCATCTTGATTTTCCACCTCGCCAAACAAGCGCACGATTCTCAGGTTCTGTCGCAAAAAAACTTCTATTCATTTGTTTTTCTTCTCTTCAAAGTATAAATTTTTAACGTCAAATTCTGTGGAAGTGAGTTATTAATTTGATTTTATTTTCCAGTTTTCGCTCTTAGATTGCGGTTTCTTTCAAATTCTGAAAGTTTTTCTTTGTTTTCATATGAATTTTATGTTAGATAATTCTTTTTTCCGTAGTTTTTTTAATTTAATTCGAGTGTTTGTTGTTATTATTATTATTATTATTTGCGCGCAGGAATTAATGGGTAGAAGGAAGCAAAGCAGGCCGCACCGGTCCGGTGGGATAGTTTTAGGAGGTAATGATACTGCGGAGCAATCAGAATTGGAAAAGCAGAGATCTTTAAACATCGAGGAAGCGCAAACGAATGAATTTGAGAAGAGTGATCAACCTTATTTCGTCGAACTTGATCGTTCCGGTTGGATTTCGGACAACCATTTTGATGTTTCGGAGGTTGTTTTGGTCGATTTGAAGTTCGGAGAAGGGTTTTCTGGCAATGAATTGAATTTGGATTTGTTTTGGGATAGTAAGTGTTCGTTAAGGTTTAGGTTGTGCAATGTAAGTGAATATGTTGATAGAATTAAGTTAGGCCATTGGCCTGTTTTCCCCTCGTCTGGTGTATTTATTGAGTTCGTTGAAAATCCTTCTATGGAAGACGTGGACACATGCCCGGTGATTTTTTCCGGTGGCTTTGACGGCCCAGACGAGGGTATTTCTGGTCTTGTACACTTGGCGAGTTTGAAGTTTGTGACATTGAGGCCGGTTATGGAGGTTGGAATTTCAACGGATGTGTCGCCACCATCCCTCACGATGAGGGTGGAAATGCTTAGGAGCGCATTTGATGCTTGCGAGTCGCTTCTGGACAACACTAGGCAGCTGTGGAGGAAGAGTATGATGAATGTCATGGCGTGGTTGCGGCCGGAAGTAATGACATCAGAGGCTCGATATGGAGTTAGTGTATCAGTAGAAACTGATGTGGCAGATGGTGATTCGGACCAAAAGAAAAGTCGAAGGTTTGATGTTGCTGGGTTTTACGAGGCCATTAAACCAACAAAGTGAGTAATCAGGATGCTTCTATTTATGTAACTTTATTGATTACGTTTCATTTAATTCCAGATTTTTGAATTTTTATTTTTCCTTTCCAATCATGGAGTGAAATCCCTGGTGTATGTTCTGTATAGAACAGAGGCAATGCTTGAAGAAGACTTGCCTGATTTGCTTCCTGAGTTGAGACCATATCAGCGCCGGGCGGCTTACTGGATGGTGCGGCGCGAGAAAGAAGGTGTGCAAAGTATGCCCAGAAGTGGAGAAAGTCAGTTGTTTTCACCATTATGTTTATCTGTGGACTTTCTGGGTGCTGATTCAAAAATGTTTTATAACCCATTCAGGTATGAATTTATCATTAGGGCATGGTTGTTAAAGTGGAAAAAAGTGATTTTTTTTTAAATGTTGGTTGTCTTTTATAGCAAGACCTCGCTTTCCGTGCATACATATATCTGACATATTAATGTATCATCTTCAGCGGCAATGTGTCCTTGCAACCTGAGCATTCTTCAGCAAACGTGTTTGGTGGTATTCTTGCTGGTAATCCTACTGCTCTACTTTTTTCTGGCAGGTCTTTCTTTTTGTCAATATTGTGGTGGCTTTTTTTTTAAAGAAAAAATTAATTCACGTTTTGGCGGATCAGAATTCAGGTGGTAAGAAATTGGATCTTTTCGTGGTGTTAGCAGGACTCTGAAAAAGATTTATGGTTTTATGGATCCAATAAATTAAGAGTTTATGACTACGAAGTTGGTAATCTGGAGAGTTGGATTGTACCAAACATATTTTTGACTATTTCTATTTTCTGACTGTTGTAGATGAGATGGGCTTGGGGAAAACTGTTGAACTGCTTGCTTGTATCCTTGCTCATCGCAAGGCAGCATCTGAGGACAGCCTCTTTCTTGATACTGAAATGCAAGCTACGAGGTGTATTAAAAGATTGAAAAGAGAGCGCGTTGAGTGTGTTTGTGGATCTGTGAGTGAAAATCACAGATATAAAGGCCTCTGGGTACAGTGTGACATGTGTGACGCATGGCAACATGCAGACTGTGTTGGTTATTCATCTAAAGGAAAAACTGTGAAATCCAGAGAAGTTTCTGATGGACAAAGGAGTTCATCAGCTAAGATGAAAAACCACAAAAGGAAGCAGAACGTAACCACCATAGTTGAAAGACACGGGCAATATATTTGTCAGCTGTGCTCAGAACTCATGCAAGCTACTGATTCTCCTATTGCGACTGGTGCCACTCTTATAGTCTGTCCAGCTCCTATATTGCCCCAGTGGCATGCTGAAATCAATCGGTATGTTTTCTGATTATACTTCCAAACTCATTAAGTTGAGCATTATGGTTCACAACCAATGTATTGCTAAGTCATTTTCATTTATGTGTTAAAACTTTCAACCCTCGTGGTTCTGTATGCTCTGTATATCAACTGCATAGCTATAGTTTTTAGTAGATGATTCGTTGATAAAATCAACACCAACTCAATTTAAATGCAATTGAATCCTAGGAATGATTTAAAAGTTTTGTTACTTGCTATATATATTTTCAAACTGATCAGTTTGTTGTTATTTGTTACCATAGCCATACACGTCCAGGTTCCTTAAAAACGTATGTCTATGAAGGAGTGAGGGACACATCTCTTTCAAATGAATCAGTAATTGACATCAGAGAACTCGTCAATGCCGACATTGTTTTGACAACATATGATGTGCTTAAGGAGGATCTATCACACGATTCAGACAGGCATGAAGGGGATCGACGCTTTATGAGATTTCAAAAGAGGTTTCTTTCAGCACTTGTGATGTCTTATTTCATTTGTCTTTGTGCAAAAGTGGCTTCAAAACTGGAGAAACTATTTTTCCACTCAGTTTTTAATTTGTGGGTTAGAAGAAACAGTTTGTAAGGATGTTGTATGGTGGAATCAAAAAAGCATAGTGCGGAATATTTTGCTGGAAACAGTAAATTTTTGGTTGTAGAAGATTTTCTCACGTGTTAAAAGTAAAACTTTGCTTTTATGCTGTTAGATTTTATATAGAGACATTCATTGCATTGATCTAGATGCAGAGACGGGTGCAATATTTTGTGTGCATGGCACCTTTCTTTTTGGCTGTTGCGAGCTGCCTGTCCTTTCTTTATGTATTCCTTTTAGCAACATGAACGATTTACTTAAATGAATAAACAAATGCAATTTGTTTATTTAATGAACTAATTACTTTAATGCGTTATGCAGAGATTTTGGTTTGGTAATATAAATAACCATGAAGTTTTCATGACTCAGCCAGCCAATTTCTTTTACAGGTACCCTGTTATTCCAACACATTTGACTAGAATATTCTGGTGGAGGGTTTGTTTGGATGAGGCTCAAATGGTAGAGAGTAATGCCGCCGCTGCCACGGAAATGGCTTTACGTCTGCATGCTAAGTATCGCTGGTGCATTACAGGAACTCCCATACAGCGCAAACTTGATGATTTGTATGGCCTTCTTCGATTTCTTAAAGCAAGCCCTTTTGATGTTGCTAGATGGTGGATTGAAGTTATGAGAGATCCATATGAGGTAAGACTGTAGGAGAATGGCAGGATTCTGATATTTCTAGTTTCTGAAAATATTACAAAAAAGTCTAGAGTTTGAATCCCCAACCCCAGTTGAATACCATGAAATAGCTTTGAATTCCCCACCCCAGTTACAAACTATAAAAAAGCTTATATTAAGTGGAGTTTCAGATTTATGCAAATTGCGCTTTTGTCTCAGTCATGAGTTTGCGTACCTTTAATAAGTGAAAATCCCAATCCAGCACACAGCACCATGCACAGCCTCCTCTTTTTTTTATTATTATTATTACTTATGTTTTTCTTTTGGTGGTCTTCTTTTTTGCAATGATAGGCTTTTAGCTGTCCTCTTGGGTCCTTGTTGAGCTCCAAGTTTTTATTCGTTGTATTTGACTTTTAAGTTCATGATTAACTTTTTTGCAGAGGAGAGACACTGGAGCTATGGAGTTTACACATAAGTTCTTCAAACAAATAATGTGGCGTTCATCAAAGGTGCATGTTGCAGACGAGTTACACCTTCCCGCTCAGGAGGAGTGCACTTCTTGGCTTATTTTCTCACCAGTTGAAGAACACTTTTACCAGAGGCAACACGAGACTTGTGCAACTTTTGCACGTGAAGTTATTGAAAGTTTGAAAGATGACGTCCTCAAAAGAAAACTTGCAGGTTGTTAACGCCTTACGGTGTTGTTCTGTAAAGCCATTCAAGAATTTGTTTCTAATAATACGAGTAGGGGAGGCAATTTTGAGGCTTTAAAATAATTTTCTTCTTTGCTGTCCCTCGGTTGTGCAGCCTCTGATGGTTCTTCCGATCCTTTCATTACCCATGCGGAGGCTGGAAAGCTTCTGAACACACTCCTGAAGCTTCGTCAGGCCTGCTGCCATCCTCAAGTGGGAAGCTCTGGGCTGCGGTCTTTGCAACAGTCCCCAATGACTATGGAGGAAATATTAATGGTGGTTTACATATTTTTAAGTACCTTATCTCATTTCTCAACATTTCTTCTTTTTTTTTTTTTGAAAAAAATAAAATTATTGAAAGGGTCTTTTTTGTAGGTTCTTATAAGTAAGACTAAAATAGAAGGGGAGGAAGCTCTTAGGAGGTTAGTTCTTGCCTTAAATGGGCTTGCGGGGATAGCTATAATTGAGGAAAATTCTACTGAAGCTGTATCACTATATGAGGAAGCAATGGCTTTAGCTGAAGTGCACTCAGATGATTTTCGCTTGGACCCGTTGTTGAATATTCACATTCTTCATAATCTTTCTGAAATACTACCACCTGGAGCAAACTGCTTGGGAAAATTCCCCTTAAATGGGCAACACTTACCTGGAAATCCTCTCGAGGAGGAGCCTAAGAGACATGGCATTCAAAAGTGCGAGCAACGTGTTTTCAAGAGGCGGAAAGTGAGTGGAAAAGGCAACCTCGCCACTGATGCTGGGAATCCACAGGATAATACTTCTGACATTAAAGAAAATGTCCTAAATGTTAACCAAGAATGTGGTGATGTGCCGCCCAAGGAATTGTTCAGTTCTCTTGGAGATGAATCTTTGAGAACGGCGTGTGAGAATATGAAACAGAAGTTCTTATCTGCGTTTAGTTCAAAGCTTTTCATTGCTCAAGAAGATTTTAGAAAATCATATATGCAGGTATATACCCATCATCCTATAATATGGACTCGAGAACAGTATGTCTCATTGCGTGTCGTATTTAATGTATTGAAAGCACTCATTTTATCTTGTATTTTGTGGCATGCAAATCTGTGTTTGCCTCTGTATTGTTTCTTTTCCATTTCTTACTTTCGGTTTAAAGAAGGCTGTTATTTGAAAGACCATTTTTGTATTTCTCTTTTCCTGTTGACTTCTTTTTCCGATGTCTAAAGGTTTGTTCTGCAATTGGGGAAATAAAAAATCAACATATGGCTTGGTGGATGGAAGCCCTTCTTAATGCCGAGCAGAATAACGATTTCTCAAGGGAGTTAATAAGAAAGACTGAAGAAGCCATAGCAGGAAATCTACATAATTCAAAGTCATCGAGGATACCCACAGCGTAAGTGATAATGCATAAATAATGCAGATATATTTTTCTACCGAGTACGTTTAATGCACATATATTCTTCTACTGAGTAGGTTATACATTATAGTTATTTCCAAGTAAGCTCTCTATCGTAATTTTTGCGGGCTGAAAGCTCCAAGTTATGGAGCATGAGTGTTGCTGCTGGAAATTTTCCTACAATTACGGTTTTGAATTTCTAAAGCATAGATGAAATCCCTGCCCAGAAATTTTCATGGAAGACACCTAACAAATATACGTTTAATATGCTAAATGGACAATGATTAACTTTTAATGATTTTGATCTAGTTTCCGATCCATAAGTGGTCTAAAGTATCATATCCAGAGTGGGATGGACCTACTGGAAGCCTCTAGGACAGTTTTACTTGATCAACTTTTGGAAATCGATCAGACAATGGAGAAGCCAAGAGAGGAGGATATCGAACGTGTGCGATATTGTCAAAACTGTCAGGTCAATGGTGATGGTCCTTCATGTGTTATGTGTGAACTAGATGAATTGTTTAAGGTTTGCGACAAAATTTCTCTTACCTTCGATTCTTCTTACTCATTTAGTTTATTCATTTATTTTTGTGGTATGATATTCACAATTTGGTTCTTCACCAGCATTATGAAGCAAGACTTTTCCGTCTCAATAAAGCACATGGAGGGATAATCGCATCTGCTGAAGAGGCCGTCGATTTGCAGAAGAAAAACTCTGCACTTAATCGTTTCTATTGGAGCTTATCACAGTCGAATAAAACGTCAAAATCATCCACCAGTGGAAATGAAGAATCTAAAAAAAGAGATGTTCGAGAAAAAGTGGTGGTCAGTTACCTGTTCCAAAACTACTTTTTGTGCATCTCTAATGTGCTGAAAATAGAATCAGGGAACTCATCTCTTCTTCCCTGTTGTTTTCGGATTTTAGGTTTCAAAATCTCCATCTGAATTGGAGGTTGTTCTCGGAGTTATAAAGAGCCATTGCAAGGCTCACTTAGGAAGGGAGGGTTTATCAGCAGCAACCAAGCATTTGCACATACTTGAGGTATGGCGTTACTGATCCTATTTTGTAAGTGGGATTTACTTAGTGGTGACAAGGACTCCTATTTTGTTGATTGATTTGGAAAACTAGAACCTCATGACAGTTAAACATATTTTCACTTTGTCAAATGCTAACAAATTGTTTATATATTTTGAGAGCCTTAATCTATGTTATTGCACACAATGATCCATCTTTAATCTTATTATTATTATTATTATTTTACTTCTTTAAGGGCATGAGAAAGGAGTATGCTCATGCAAGGGCTTTGGCAATAGCTCAAGCTCAAGTTCTGCAAGCTCATGATGAGATCAAGATGGCAACAACACGGCTGCAATTAAAAGTTCATGAGGATGACAAATCTTTGAATGCTTTAACTAAAGACGAATTACCTTCAGCAAGCGTGCAGTTTTCAAGTGACAAGTTCGTGGCATTGAACTTATTGGCAGTTATTAAAGGAAAACTTCGATATTTAAAGGTACAAACACAAAAGTTCCTTTTTATTGCAGCTTACTTAAGGCTAGCTTCTCAGGATGCCCTATGATTATGAATTGCAGGGAATTGCTGCATAATAAATAATGTCGTGCCTAATTTTTATGCGTTCTATGCTTGCTTCATGCTTTGAGATTTTGTGCTAGAGATGCTGCTTTGATACACTGATAATCTGCTTTAATAGGTTTTCACAAAAATTCCTTCATTTCTTCTGCTACTAATATTAATGTTGTTGAATTACTTTCAGGGTTTGGTGCAAGCTAAACAGAAATTGCCATTGGAAAGTCCAAACAGCTCCTCGTTGACTGAAGAAGTAGCAGTAGCTGCTGCTGCTGCTGCTACATCAGTGAGCACCGAACAACAAAGCGAATGCATGCCTAAATCTAATGATGAATCATGCCCAGTTTGTCAAGAAACGTTGAGCACTAAAAAGATGGTTTTTCAATGTGGCCACGTTACATGCTGTAAATGTAAGTTCTCATAACCTATTTTACAATGTAATATTTGATTATAGATTCTTTAAGACTAAGAGTGTATACCTAAAATGTAGGCACTTCTTTTCATTTGAAAATCGTCAACTTGCCTATGATTGTTTTGATATTTTGAGAAGAAATAGAAAATAGTTGTTATCAATGAGGATTAATTTTCTTGGCATTGAAAAATAAGCAAGAAACAAGTTTAAGTTCTACTCCATATATCTGAGAGGACAAAATTGACATATAAAGTGGAGGTTCTATCCTAAATGTGAGTTCTTATTTTGATGTTTTAGGTTTATTTGCGATGACTGAACAGAGAAAACTTCAGGATAACAAGGTTCAGAATAAGTGGGTAAAGTGCCCTACTTGTCGACAACATACTGATGTCGGGAATATTGCTTATGTTGATGATAGACAAAGTGAAATGTGTCATTCTCCTCTGCCCAATACAACTGATGGTCCCGAAAATTGGGGATCAGCTATCGTTGTTCAGGGTTCATATGGAACTAAGGTATATTTCTTAAGTGCTTACCTCTTGAAAAGTGCATTTTACATGGTTCTACCTTCATTTGCCGGGTGTTTGGAAGGGTGGTGGGAACCGTGCCCACCACTTTTTTAGTTATAAACAGTGTGAAGCTCTCACATGATACAGTAACAGTTCTCACCACTTTTTCAGTTATAAATAATGTAAAGCTCTCACATGCTATAATAACAATAAAAAAAATCGTTACAGTGTAAAGCTCTTACATGCTACAGTAAAAATGGTTCTAACCAACGGTTTCCACTACCCTTCCAAACACCTTATTGATTTATAAATACATCTATCGTTTTCTTATGTTTCTATGTGGGTTCTCTCTCTCTCTCTCCCTTTCCCTCCCCCATGTATTTTGGTTCTTAATGATTTTAGAGGGGGCATGATCTGTGTTTATAGGATTTTGAGTCCAACATGTTTGCATTATGGCCAAGTGCAGATCAGTTTAATTTCTTTCTTTCCTTTTTGTCCCTGCCAGTAGAATGTTATCTTTTGATTTTCAACATTGTAACCTCTTGTAGCAAGTTTATAATATTCACTTTCTGTGGGCTGTTTTGAAGATTGAAGCAGTGACCAGAAGAATATTGTGGATCAAGTCCAAAGATCCAGAATCAAAAGTTCTCGTCTTCTCAAGTTGGAATGATGTCCTTGATGTATTGGAACATGCCTTTAGTGCTAATCATATCACCCATATTCGGATGAAGGGAGGCAGGTAAGATAATTGCCGTGCTTCTCAAATATTTATAAAAATGAAAAAACCCCTCAAATTGTGTGTTATCTTCTACACATATGTTATATTGATTGTAGTTGGCAAAATAATGACTCTTCATGTGCAGGAAATCGCATGTGGCAATCAGTGAATTTAGAGGACAAAAGAGCAGCACAGAAGTAAAACACAAGAAGCGCGGGAGGCAACCAGAACAAGAGTCTGTTCAAGTGTTGTTGCTCCTAATTCAACACGGAGCCAATGGTCTCAATCTTTTAGAAGCACAGCATGTTGTCCTTGTAGAGCCCTTACTCAACCCCGCAGCAGAAGCACAAGCAATAAGCCGGGTTCACCGAATTGGGCAGAAAAATAGGACGCTGGTTCATCGTTTCATTGTAAGTGGACCCCGTATTTTTATCAATGCTGAGCATGGTTAGATAAGAAATTACAGCACTTGTTCACATGAAAATGATGTTAACGCATAGAGACGATATACTTCTCTGGACTTCTCCACGCATTTAACTTCCCTTCACTTTTCTTCTTCCATGCGAGTATGTTGTGCAAACATTCTATGTCCATGCTTGAACCACTGGATATGGTTTTTTTCCCCCTTGGTGTTAGGTGAAAGGCACGGTTGAAGAGAGCATATATAAACTCAACAGAAGCAGGAACACCACCTCATTCATTAGCGGGAACACGAAGAACCAAGATCAGCCCTTTTTGACGCTCAAAGACATCGAATCCTTATTTTCAACAGCGCCATCCACTGTACTGGAAACTGATGAGAAGCCGGCCGAAAGTCTCAGACATTTGCCACCTTCTGTGGCGGCAGCAATAGCAGCTGAGAGAAGACTCAACAGCCAGACATCTATTTTGTCATGACTCGGTGAAGCTGTGTTCTAACACACTAGGCGCAGTTATTAGTTGGTTAAATGTGACAAAAGATCATTGTTTATTTAAAAATCTTTGTAGGTTTTTCTAACCACTTTTTTGCTATTTTCTTACATGTTACATTCCATTTCATTCCTGTATATATCATTTTTGTCTTAGTATTGCTTCACAACTCTGTATCCAAATTGTGAATCCCCAAGTTCCAAGCAACAACACAAGATTCATGAGACCAATTCGGAATAGCAAGTTATCGAAATCAAGATGAAATTTTGTCAACTAGTAGATGCAGCAGGTCTTTCTCATCTTGTGCCCCAAAGTCGACAGTATTTGTAATAGAGGGAAATCTATTGATATAAATGTTACATATTCAAACAGACCTCTCACAAGTGGTGGCCTATTTGTGGGACTCAGGTGGCTTTTCAGATGAGACAAATAATAGGGATATTTATCTTTTTATACCCTCTGTTTTAGGTTAATTTAAAAACTATACATTTAATTTTTGATCTCATTGAATGTATATTTTCAGATTAGATTTGAGATACAAAATTATACTTTACTTCAATCAATAGATGATTTTGACATTTAAAATGATCAAATTATTTTTAAGTAAAATATTAAAAAAAAATTCAAAAAATAAGAAACAACAAAAATAAATTACACACAACACTTATTTTTTAAGGTATTTTATATATTTTTGAAAGTAAAAATCTTAATATAAAGGTTTTTTTTTTAAGTTTTTAAAGTTATCTTTTTTTCAATTTGAGAGTATTTTGGGCAATTTGTTATGTCAAAATTGAAAATTAATTGGGTAAATGTATAAATTTGTTTATTAAATCTAATATAAATTATAAATTCAATGAGATAAAAAATTGAAGATATATTGTTTGAATAAACTTAAAATACATTATATAAAAATGTAAATAACCCTAGATAATATTGCTCTTTTTAAAATAGTCTATTCTTTGACTTGTTGCCTAAGATCCTTTGGTCATATACTGCGCTTTAGACAGGGAATTGTGGGTTCAATTACATTAATATCTTTATTTCTTATTTTTAAAATAGCATATGTTATACGTTTATTAATTTTCTTTTTGAAGAAAAGATTGTGTTTTAGATAGCACTAGCAGAAGAACACGCATGTTGCAGCGAGAAATACTATTGTGTTGAACAAAAAATTTGTAAATGTTGCAATATAAGAGTGGTTTATATATATATAAACAGTTATTGAGCCAGGATTTATTGATATGTTGTCTTTTTTTTATTAAGATCATATTAACATGTATATTATCTAACATGTTTTGAGCCCGTTTGGTTCGAGTATTTGAATAGAGTATTTGAATGAAGATTTAAATTTTTATGAGAGAAAATACTGTAACAAAATGATTCGAACCGTGATTCAAGTATCGAAACAAACAGGCCTTTAGAATATGTCAAAAAATAACTAATTTAAAATATATGGACTTATCTTAGATTGCATAAGCCAAATTCGACTAAAAATTATGCAAAATAGCAAATTTTGCTATCAAATGATTAAATAATATCAGAAGTTCTTAAAAATGTGCAAATCATAGCATAGTCAATTTTTTACAACATAAAAAGTCAAAAATACCCCTATTGAAATCAGATATCAACTCTTTTATTTTCCAAAAAAAAAAAAAAGAAAATCTGATTTCTCTCTCTACCTCTCTCTTTCTCTCACCTCAGCCCTCCCTTTCTAGTCAGATATTCTCAGGCCAGCAATGCGCCGTGCACGGCCAAGCTCCAACATGCTAACCACCTGGAAAATGATCTCTGAAGATTGACGACACCTGACGAGTCCCGACAAAGTTCGTCATCACGACTGTCAAGATTCATGGCGTTTTTTTCATCGACAGCACTGATGTTAGATCAAGAGCGCCTGAGGTTTCGATTTCTGTTGGTTGAAGATGACAGCGAAGACTAACACTCGATAGTCGAGGAAAAGAGACACGACAGGTGCGCAGTTTTTTTTTGCCTGATTTGACAACAACAAGCATCAGAGGAGCGCATCGCTGCGGCATTGCAAAGATCGGCTCCTTCTGATGTCGGGGTGCCTGGCAGTGTCATCGGAGCACCTTGACGTGGGCGGCCCATCGGAGATCGCTGCCGGAGTGTGCGTGGAAGTGTCTGGATTGTTTTTTCTTCTTCTTTTTTTTTATAATTTGGTTTTATGTTTTTATTGAAATATTGAATTTTTGTGTAAAAATTGAAATATTTATAGCTATATATGGTTTTTGTCCATTGTAAGTGATGTCCGGTGACGGTTCTGATAAATTTTTATATTTTTCGGCTTTTAGTTGTCCAACGAAGTCACCGGTAAATTTTTGTATTTACACGATAATATAATATTATAAGAGTAATATTGTGTTTCTTGGCCGTCGATAGTTTGGTGAAGTTATCGGTAAACCTTTATATTTACACAATAATATAGTATTATTGGAGTAATATTGTATTTCTTAAATGCCAACGATACGGTGAAATTGTCGGTGAATTTTTATATTTACATGGTAATACAACATTACTAGAGTAATGCTATATTTTTCGGCCATCGATGGTCCGACGAAATAGTCGATAAATTTTTATATTTACACTGTAATACAGTATTTCAAGTGAAATATTATATTTTTTGGCTGCCAACGGTCCTGTGAAGTTGTCGGTGAATTTTTATATTTACATGATAATATAATATTTCAAGTGAAATACCGTATTTTCTAGTCGTCAGTGGTCCAGTGAAGTCACTAGTGAATTTTTATGTTTACATAGTAATATAGTACTTCAAGTGAAATATTGTATTTTTTGACCGCTGCGCGGTCCGACAAAATCACCGGTGAATTTTTGTATTACATATTAAATATGATATTTTCTGGTAAATATTGTATTTCTCAACCGCCAACGGTCCAATGAAGTAATTAAAGTATTTCTAGGTAAATATTTTTTACACGGCTGTCGATGGTTCGATGAAATTTTCAGTAAATTTTTGTATTTACGAGGTAAATATAGTATTTTTAGGTAAATATTATATTTTTTGCCACCGACGACTTTGGCAAATCGTCGGTGAATTTTGGTATTTACACTGTTGGTGACGGTACCGACAAGGGATGAGGGTAAGAGATATAGATAATAAAGAGGTGGCAGGTATTTTGAAATTTTTATTCTTAATTTTTGATGAGATTTCTCATGATACACTATATATTACACATTTTGAAATTATATTATATTATTTACCAAAATTTAGCCTAAATATACTATTTTGCTCTTTCTTTCAAAGTCAACTAAAAATAATTGGCTCAATTCATGTTAGCTTAGTCTATTTTTTCAATCATGTATTTGACAAATGTTCAGCATAGTGTTCTAACACATGTATATAACTTCTGTTACTGTAAATAGGACCTCTGATCTTTGAGTTTTCTCTAGTTCTCAAATCATCTCCCTTTTCTCTCGAATTTTCTCTCTCTCTCTCTCTCCCTCTAAAATTCAAAAATTGTTCTTTCTTTTTTTTTCCTTCTTAGTTTTCCAGTTTTTTCTCTTGTTTCTTTTTAAGGACTCGAATCTTATCCACAATCCTTAACCTTTTTTTTTTCTTTTCTTTTCTTATTCATTTCTTTTGTTTCTTTTTTCTTTTTCTTTATTTTTTATGGATTCAAAATATCATCACTTGAAAAAATATTTTCTACTATCTCAAAAGATTCTTAGGCAGAAATATAAGTCCAGAATTACTTGACTATGGATTTTTATGTGTTTTAGTATTCCCAGTGATGTGAAGATGTTGATTGAAGGTAAAATTCGTTGAGTGATTTTAATCATGGTGTTGGTCTTCTAGGTATGGGTACCGATCATAGTACCATGAGAAGAAAAGATCATACTATTAAGTCCAAATGTAACATATAAGGACGACAGATTTATGAGGGTAAGTGTCGTTTGTTTATATTTGTGTCAGTAAATAGAAAGGACAAAATTCGTTTCTATAAAGATGATCTTTCTAAAGAGAATTTAGATGATCTCTAGGTTACTCTTCAGAGTCATTCTAGTGGATATGTTTAAGGTGTAATTTTTAAACTCTATCCTAAATTCAATGCAAAAAGAACACCTTAAGAATCTGCATTTAAAGACCCTTTTTGTTAGTCTATAAGGAAGTTGGATGGGAATTAAATTTGTATCCGTAGTTGTTGTTTGAATGTTTCTAAAAAGAAAATGTGCTTTGTGTTTTTAGTATTAATTTGTTTTTAGACGGTTACAGTAAGTAAGCGGTAAATAATTAGTGTTTTTTTTTTAAAAAATATTATATTGTTAGGTAAATTATGTGATAAACTATAATTTGTTAAAAATTTTTAAATCTTATGTAGACGTTTCAAGATTTGTGCCTTATTTGTCAAATAATTTACAATAATTTATTAATTTTGTTTTATAATTTATTTTATCTTTTATATCAGTTTTGTAGATTTAAATTTTTTTTTTGGTTAAAAACTCTATAGTGTTTTATTTGTCTTTTATCAATTTTTTTTTCAGATTTGGTTGACAACGTTACAAGTTACACGGTTTTATCCCGACTTTTAAAGGATGTTTGGCAGTGGTGGGAACCACTCAGTTCTCACCACAATCTCAGTTATAAACAGTTTAAAGCTCTCACATGATACAATAATAATAAAAAAATATTACAATATAAAACTCTCATATACTATAATAAAAATAGTTTTTACCATTGATTTTTATTACCTTTCAAAAGACCCTCTTAAAAGTTCATCTGATCGTACGTTTTTTTCTAAAATTTTGCAGAGTTGTTGAGTAAATCATTGACAAATTTGTCTTACTTTTATTACCTGTACTATCTTATTTAGATTTTTACTTTAGCTTTTATGATTTGATTGCTTGATTGTTGACCAACGGCTGTCCTCTGGGGAGGCATTTTTCTCTTCTGCAAATAGAGGAAAGTAGACTATTAGTGGTGTTCTAATGTCTTATGTATGATGGATCCCAAGGTTCAAAAAACTTAAGGCTCTAATGCCAAAAATTTTAGTCACCACCCGAAACCAAGGTATGACGTAGAGGTTTAGTTTAAGAAAAATAAATTAAATTTAAGAGAGTAATTTTTGAGAAGATCAAAATTAAAATGTTATAAAACTATATAATTTAGTTTATTAAAATGTCACAATAAAACCTTTTTATATTTTTTAAACCAGGATCGATATAGAATATAAAAAGAATATATAATATAATATTAGAAAGTAAAGTATTGCTAAGGAAAATAATATTTTGCTTTTAAGTTAAGTTAATTCTTAAGTCTATAAATTTTATATTCTGAAAGGCTTTGCTGTATAATTTAATTTAAAACACATATCAAGAGAACATAACATTACAATCATATGAAATTAAAAATTCTACCTCGACGTTAGTTTGGGGATTCACATTAAAATCCCATATCCAAGCATATAGCAAAAATAAACTTAAACATTACATCCACGATACAATAGACACCAAACCACAGTCGAGAAAGTTAAAGGGAAGCTCCAGAATATAAAAAAAAGTCTAAGAGTCTAATTATTTCATGCATTGACTTAAAAGGAAAACGAAATAACTACAATAGGGAAAATGTAACAACAGGAGGTCTCAACCTCCTTAAATGTAACTACTACGGTTTACTCAGCACCGTTCTTAATACCGCTTGCAGGGTTATGTAAAATAAATAAAAATAAACGATAGGTTCCATAAGATATTATTTAACAAACTTTGCATGTCAAATAAATAATTAAAACATGAATATTTAAATAATCAAGTAAAAAAGAGATGAAGCAGTTCAATTCTCATGTTTCAACAATACATATATCATATATCAATATACTTACGGTCCTCTTGCCAGTCGCCCACGCTACGGAGCGTTCATGTTTCCATTAAAAAGACAAAAAAAAAAAAAAGAAAAAAAAGAAAAGGAAAAAACTGTTTAGTTCTCGGAAAATCACACAGCCGAACCAAAAGAGTAAATATTCCAAATTTCTACAGAGACAAATCTAAACAAGCTTGCATTTCGATAATAATAAGGAAAAATTACAAAACAAAGAAAACTATAAAGACTAAGATATACATACCAAACCGAGATGCCTAAGAAAGATGAATGCTGAAAGTGCAAAGAAACGAAAAAATCTGTTTGGTTCTCACGAAAGCAAAAGGCAAAACAAAAGGAAAAAATACTCGGAATTCCTATGCAGACAAATGAATAAAATCTATTGGGTTCTCACAAAAACACACGGTCGAACAAATCGAAATTCCTATGGAGACAAATCCAAACAAAGCTTGCATTGCCATGATAATAAGAAGAATGCAAAACAAAGAAAAGTATAAAGATTAAGATATACAAACTAATAAGTGATAAAGTTTAGGGCCATTCAAGCCTTCAACCACCGCCACTACTTAGACCCACATCAGTAATGCCAAAATTAGCTATTTTTTCCTTTTTTAACGAATTTTTTCCACCTAGCACGCGACAAAAAGAAGTGGACGGAGCCATGGTGAGCTTCAGAGAAGCTTTCATGGCGATTTGCTTCCTAGTCTATCAGTGACGGAAGAAAAAAAAAAGTAAACAAATCTACCATTGCAGCTGAGAAACAGAGGAAGATACCGACGACTGAATCGACAAACCCGAACAACCACGATGAGAGGAGCAGAGGGCGACGGTGAGAGGGGTGGAAAGGCTAAGGCGTAGTCCAGAGAGAATTTGGGCAGGAAAAATGGGGAAGAAAGCGGTTTTTTTTTTTTTTTTTAATAAAGAAAGAAGAAAGTGAAGTCTTTGGAGAGGAAACGACGCTGGCAGGGAAAATAAGTAAACAGCCATAGACAAGGAAATGACAAAGGGCCCTGAACAAAGAGGAGAACAAAGGGGAGTGAAGCAAGGGCAGAAGCGCAAAATTGTAGAGTAAGAGCTACTGAAAACAACAATGGGGAAAAAAAATAAAATGAACAAAAAACCGTACGAGGTGTTTGACCGCCACTTTAGTGTGTGTATATATATTTTTGGGCCTAGTATCTAAGTCCACCACTAACGGCATGAACCTATCTTTTAAGGCCTTTTAACGTTTGAGTGGTTTAGCTTAACTAATTCGAAGTCGATTCATGGAGAGACCCAATGACTGTAAGAGTCTTCCAACACAGACAGCTGTGTTCACAATGACTCGAATCCGAGTCGTTTGCTGAAGCAGAACAACCTCCTACCAACTGAACCAACCAGATATTGATAAAACCAAGAAGAATTAATAATAGTTTAGGTCAACTTATTTTATAATTTGATGCGATTCAGATCAGATTTAGTATTGATAAACCAGTACCTATACCATAAAAAGAAAGGCTCCTAACTTTTAACTTCAAAGGTTTTCGTTTTCTAGTTTTATAATCTACCAAAGTTCATTCCTTTTAAGGAATTCTGCACCATCAAAACTAGGACCGACAATTTAGGTCACGACATAAACCCGATATGAAAAAATACGGATTAGGGTTGAAAAAATAGGCTTCGGGTTGGAATTGGGTTAAACCCATCTGACCCGCACAAAAAAAAGGTCGGGTTCATGTCAACCCGAATCAACCAGCAATAACCCGCAAAAAATTGTCGAAATCAAGTTGACCCAACAATTGTTAATCAACTCATGTAACCTGAATTGAACCCGTGTGACCTTAATGCTATCCGCGTAACCTGAAATTAATTTTAAGGTTTCAAATTAGTCTAACATTTGTTGTATATCCAACTTGACATGATTCTAGCTTCTAGCATATTTGTTTTTGTTGAACTTATATAGAGTTTTGTTAACTTTTTTGATGGTTTTGTTTTGTTAGGTTATTGCTTATTTTGTAGGCTGTTGTTGGATGGGTTGCGCGGGTTATTGTTTAATTTCTAGCATATAGATGAGTGCATAGGTCGGGTCGTGTCAACCCGTCGACATGTTAGATCGTGTCTGGGATGGGTTTTTTTTAACCTGTCAGGTTATGGGTCATGTACAGGTTAGCGTATTCGCCCTTTAAATTAAGGCTCAACTCGACTCGTTGATACGAATTGTCAGCCCTACAAAACATAGTCTAATACGCAACGAAGAATCGGAATTGGACCTTTGCACCGTTGAAATTCTTAATGAAGCTGACAGGGAAAGGGCATGAACGAATCCATCAGAAGAATAAAAAACAAGCAGCTCCATTTCCATCCTCATCTTCCCAAATGGTCCAAACTCGAACACTTCCAACTTGACAAGTTGAAGAACAAGATTATGCTGCAAAACGTAATCCCCAATTAGATGGACCCACTTTAGCCGACCAAAAGAGTTCCAAAATTAGTTTTGCCTACTTTTGGAGTAACCACCACAGTCGGCCAACCTTATTCACGCTCTTTCCCTTTCTCTCTCCTTCTAGTAGGCGCTTAACACTTTCTCCAATGCATCTTCTTTTCTTTGTTTATATATATATATATACACGCACACACACACTACATATGTTAAAGAGCAATATTATTTATTCTTATGAAGTTCCAACCCTATTCTTTTGAACATTAAAACATCGACGGTGTTAAACATCGTTAATTAACAATAATACTTAGCACCAACAATACTGCTAAGCGTTTTTACACCACCTCCAACGTTGGCTGGAATATTCCTTGAACGACTAACGACCCAGACAAAACGAAACGAAATCTAGGCCTCACATGACGTATCCCACACGTCTAGAAGCTTGTGCCTACCAAAGCTCCCTGATATCCATGGCGTTACACGTGTGTTCCCTCGGGCACGTGTGGCCCTGCTAGATCACACACTGCCACGTGCACTTGCCACGTTGGTCTCCCATTCTCATCCTCGAAGCCTATATATTTCTCATCCACGAAATTTTTATCTAAGCAGCAATTGACATGGAAAGCTCTCTTTGTCAAAGCCTCTGCTCTTCTCTCCCTTCTTCTTCGTCTTCAATTCCGCGCCAAATTCTCCTCCGCCGCAGGCATGCGAGGCCTCCGATGTCGGCCGCGCCGCGGCGGAGCCTCCCCAACAGCGGGGGAGCGTCGGTCGGATGCGCGAAATTGGGGCAGGTGGCGACGAAGGAGGAGAGAGAGTTCGAGGACGCCGTGAGCACGGACGAGGCGGCGGAATGGATGAAGGCGGGAAGGTTGAGCGAGAAGTGCGGCGGAGGCGGGAGAGGAATGGTGGAGATTCTGGAGTGCTTGGAGAGGGAGGCGATAATGGGGGAGGACCAAGGTAGAGAGCCTAACGACTATAACCGCAGGGCTCTGATATTCAACAGGAGTTCTAGAGTTTTCCAGGCTCTCAAGGAACCTACTAGTCTTACTACTACAACTACTGCTGTTGATAATTAGGATCGCCATGGATCTTGACCTCGCAACGGCAATGGCAACCATAGTTTTGTGTTATATGATGTGAATTTTGTTTCTCTTTTTTTTTTTTTTATTGGTACTTCAGTGTGCTATATTACAGAAATTTAAACAAAGTTAAAACTTTTGTTCAAATTTCATGTCAAACGGGACGGGACATAAGTGTTTGTGGAAGTCGTGAAAAGTTGTGTCATATTTAATGGCCTGTAAATTAGTCGTTTTCATATTTCTGTCTTACATAGCAAAGAGAGCAAGTGACCTGCGGATCTCATTAAGATTTTTTTTTTTTTTTGGCCGCGTAGTTCTTCTGAATTTCAAGCAGTCTTCAAGATCCTCTGTTTGCTTCCGATTATCTAATAAATCACTTGAGGAAAATAGATTATGTTTCCATTCGTTTCAAAACTTTCACATCTTCCCAAAACCAAACATGAATCTTTCTTATACAAATATAAAAAAATGGAAAGTTATCAGTAATCCAAGAATATAATACTTCGAGAACTTTTCTGGCCAAGTAAATAATTATTGTCAAGCAAAGTTTTTTTTTTTTTTAAATTCAAATTCAAAGAATTTCTCTTACCTTATACATGACCTAGACTTTTTCCTAGTTTACACATTGATCATCGATTTTACATTGGAAAAGGAGAAAAGGGGGTTGAAATTTCTTTAAAAAAAAATCAGTCAGTTTTTTATCGACACGAATATTTTATATCCAAAAAAAAAAAATCCAACTCTTTGTTTGGAAAACATTTATGAGATCTGTTATGGATCGCTGGATTTTTATTAGATTCTGGAGAGCTCAAGCTTATTATACATCACTAGATTAAACTTTATGACACAGTTTTAATCTAATGTAAAAATCAAATAAATGAAGATAAGAATATTTGTTGGGTTGTAGTTTTGAATCAAAATTACAACCAAAGATGATGCCTTAAAACGATAGAAAATGACATGACAAAGATGACAGAGAACTTGCAAATAAATAAATAACAGTCATCACAATTCATACCTGCAAAACTCACGGTACTAAGAACGTTTCTATGTTAAGAGAGGCATTGAACTTGTAAATAGCATTCATACATAAATTGACGACGAAGTTAATATGAGGTTCCATTAAAAAAAAAAAAATCTCCCAATAAATTGATCCTAAGAAAAACATGCTGTAGAAAAAAAAAAAAAAAATCCTACGTGACAATTCTCCTGGAACATCACACTGGCACATAACTACTAAACTGGCACCTCTGCTACCTTTTTATCTCATGAGATAAATCAATTGGCAAACAATGGCCAAAAACACCCTAAAGGAGCTAACAGAACTTCCAACGATTATTGCAGTTTACACATGTTACATATGTTGTCATGGGTTCATCGGCACTCCGTGTCTGCATTTGGTAATAGGTGGTCTTCCGGTGCCCACACCGGCCGCACTTGAATTGATCAGTTGTGGCTTCTTTCGGCCCTCCACGTTGACACTCAAACAGTGCTTTTTCTTCAAACTTTTTGTTCTCTTGCTGCCTCTCATTGCTTGCCATTTCTGCTGTGCTCATGTTCACAAGTCGCTCTGCCTTGACGTGTCCAAGCAGAACCTTTCTGCGGAAATCTGGGTTCTTTGCATCCTTGAGATTGAACATCAAGGACCTGTATTTCGCCTTCTGTGACCCGGCAGAACTGCCCCAGTTCTCAAACAGCACCGATTCCACAGTCACCGCAACTCGAATAGGATCACAGGCATTAACTTCGTCTGCCATATCTTCATCAGCCTCACCAGAAACCTTGGACAAAGCCTCATGAAGCATTTCCCGTACTTTGTCTCGTGCCACGTCATTGGATCTGACCATAGATGTCAGCTTTGGAGTTGTAGAAGCACCCGATGCAGGTCTCTTCACTTCTTTGGTCATCTTTTCGACCTTGACATTCTCTGCTAAGGAGGGTTTCTCATTTTGAACCTTCCTCTCTGCTGCATTGCGCTCGAATTTCTCGACCTTAACAGCCTCAGCCCTAGAACCCTTCTCAAAATTCCCAGTGGACGTCTTCTGAATCTTCACCGGCCTGGGACTCTCGGTTCTTGGAGACTCAATTCTGACAGAAGCTTTATTCTCCAATTTCCCATTTTTAATATCTTTGCTTGTCTCCTTAATAACAATGTCTTTCCATACCTCAATCAGGCTAGACGCAAAAGACTGTATTTTCTTTCTAGGATGTTTTGTGAGAGGTCGAAGACGCTTACCGACCTGAAAGATTGCATGTCAAAGAATCAAAACAAACATCGAATTCCTGTTGCATTTTGTAAATAGCGCCTGATTAGACCAAGGAGACCGCTGCCCCAAAACTAAATGCCACCAAAAGAATTGGAAAAGAAAACAGAAAAAAATTAATGCAACATCACAACAACTTAGTTAAGGTTCAATATTTTATCCAACTTGGTCAGTCCGTATAAAACATTATCCAAGTATATTAACGAATGCCTAAAACAACAACCATTTTACCCCACCCACAGTGATAAACAAATTTGCAATTAAAAAAAAAAAAAAAAAACACTATGCTTTATGCCATCTACAATGGGAAACAATTTCATCGGATATAATTTCATAAAGTGTTTACACCGAATGTGTTTACCTCTAACGTGCTATTCAAAACCTTCTCCAAGGAAAGAATAATTGCCTACTACGCAAAACCTTGTCCAAGGAAAAAAAAAAAAATTTGCCTCTTTTTTCCCTAGGAAGATAAAAAGTTATCATCTTTATCACATAGTTCAAAATGCCGTCTACAAATTGACCTAAAAGAATCTCCGAATAAAAAGAAAATCTTTACCCAGAAGTAGACGGAGATTTTCAAGATATTATTGTATTTCTAAAATAAATAAATAAATAAGCTTCAGATGCCGATTCAATTACACATAACATGATTCTAAACATCATATAAATTAGGTTTTAAAAAAAGAGGGGAAAATTGAAGACCTGGGTGGAGACAAGGAGCTGATAAGTGACAGGAAAGCTCTTGAGCTGCCCTAACGCATCAAGACAGCGGCTTTCCTCGGCGCCTCCTTCCCCCGTCGCCGCGTCGGCGGCTTTCTTCGCCGTCTCGAACAACTCCACCAGCTCTCCCTCCATCCTCCAATCGTCGTATCTCCTCCGTCCTCTCGTTCGATGAACCCAAAGACTACTCCAGAATTTCAAAATCTCAATCTATCATCAAACAGAAAAAAAAAAACACACAAACACCAAAAATCAAAACATCAAATTCCTCGAAGACGCAAAACAACAAAAACCAATCTTCGACAAAACACAACGTTATCGATATTCGCAAGGCTGCAAATTTTTACTCAAAAACAAACAAAAAAACGAAAAGCAATTGGAGAAATTGAAAGCGCAAAACTAACAGAGATCGGAGAAGTTGGTGAATGGAAATACGAACGGGAAAAAGAAGAAGAAAAGAGAGACAAGCAATCAGGTCGTTGAGTATATAGCGAGGGGGGGGAAGAGAGAGTCGTGAGATCGGAGGGCTATGAGCTGGCGCACGTGTGAAGACGGACTGACGAGATTGAGACAAGTGGATTGGAATTGGGAGTTGGGAACTAGTCTTAGGGTTTGTTACACACTTCTTTTCTTCGTCGTAAATATTTGGCGCGTGGAGCTCGCCTCCCCTGCGGCCTCTGTTTCATTTTACGCTTTACACTTGTCGTGTACTTCATTGTTTCCTATTGTACTTTTCACTTTTAGAGTTTTCCTTCTTTTCTTGTCGTTTTTCATTTTTTTGGGTAAATTTTCTTTTTCTTCTTTTTTTTTGAAAAGACATAAATTTTCTTCTTTTTTTATTGGTCGCTTTTTTCCCCTCGGAGGAAGTTTGGGAGAATATCACCTACAAATTTTAAAATTAAAAATTGACAGACTATATCAAATCGATAATTACTAAAAACTATATTAAATCGATAGTAAATAATTTTTTTTAAATGTTTATAACATTTTAATTTTAGACTTCTTTAATTTTTTTATTTTATTCTTTCTTACGGGATATTTTCTCCTTTCTCCTTTTTCCATTCTCCATTTTTTTTTTAACTTTCTTTTAATTTTTTTTACTTACTAATTTCAGTAAATTAGCTACGTTGTAATTTAAATTTACATAAAATCTCAGATTTAATTTTTTCTAAATTATTAATTTCAGTAATTTAGCTACCTAGTAATTTGAATTTACATAGAATTGCTTTCCTAATTTTTCTTCAAATTTCTGCTATTAACTATCATTTTTACAGAAAAGGACAACAATCTTTATTCTCCCTGAATTAAGTCGTTCTCCTCTCTCTTCCCTCTTTTTCACATGCTAATATGACTCTGTATTACTTTTAAAAAGCGTTATTCATATGTATCCTTTCGTGGTGAAAATTATACTCGAAAAAT
The DNA here is from genome assembly GCA_025403435.1 of Artocarpus heterophyllus. Taxonomy (NCBI): domain Eukaryota; kingdom Viridiplantae; phylum Streptophyta; class Magnoliopsida; order Rosales; family Moraceae; genus Artocarpus; species Artocarpus heterophyllus. The sequence goes on along the minus strand of JAJQZP010000142.1, from coordinate 75,726 downwards.
GTAGAAGTCGTACTCCTCCAAATCACCATGGTGTTGATTATCCTGTATCACTCCTAAGTGTAGTGCTTTATATGCACTACTTTAATGTGAAAATCATGTTTAAATATTCCAGAAAACTAATATGTTTAAAATTCAACCCTCCATGCTCTAAATCACCCACTTACATAATGAGGTTAATGGAATTTTGTTTTGCTTTTTGAAAATTAAATTGGGTTGCCGAGTTCCTTTACTGAATGACTCGTTTTGCTAGATTTTGAGCAAATGACTGCTAAACTAATAAAGCTCCATCCAATGCAAATGTATGGTAAAGTATCTATATGGTTGAATTCAAAGGCAACTAACTAACCCTCTCTTAGTCTTGAGTCGGAAGGGTTAACGTGTTCGCAAACCTCAACCAAGTCACAATCCAATGATAGGGAGGATCAAAGAGGGGCCGAGCAGGAGCCGCTTGCCAAGAGTATTGTTGCTCAGGTGAATGAATGCAACACTCAACGGTTCTAGCTTTTAGATGGCCTTCTCTACACACAGGAAAACCGCATTTACATGCTGAAGTGGGACAAGTTGCGGTAAGTGAAGCCGTGTGGAAAAATCACGCTACAAGGGAGCAACATTTCTAACACAACAAAAGCAAGACAATTGTCTTCATTAACCTTGTGATGACAATCGCAATATAAACTGCGACGAAGTGAACACAAAATCGCAAGAACACAAATATATCCCACAGAACAATGCAAGAAAAATCATTTAAACATGGCATCAAAACAAGAAAATGATACTAAACCATTATTTAGATAATCTTCCCGCAAAATTGTCTCATAAATTCAAACACCTTCCATTGTTGTCTTGTCAGATGCTTAAACCAGAAAGTTGAACAAGAAACATTCAAGTCCCAATTTACTTCTCGGGCTCTGGCTTCTCCAAAAAGGTCTTCTTTATCCAATCAAATGGCTGCAAATCATTCACCCAAAATACAGAAACATGTAAGACTTTGCCATAGTAACTCGGCCAGAAAGAATGAATGAAAAGTCAATGATTCAGCAAAAGAGGAGCAATCTTATTTAACCCTATAGAGGTTATAACCTTGTTACCAACAAAATAGTGGAATCCGGTCTAAAAGATACACTACATACTAGACCGGGGCCCCATAATTTTGTGAGTAATGAGATTTTAACCCACTGGGATGAAAAAGATTTTTTGCAACAGAGTTTACCTGCTAGGCATTGGGCCTAGTGGCAACACTATAAGAAGCATTGGAATTTGGAGCTTATAAAATTCAAAACTCATAACCAACGTAGCTAGCCGAGGTTATCTCAAAGTTTAATGGTGGAAAATCATAAACGAATCCCACTGAAGTGTCCCAAAAAAAAAAAAAAAAAAAAAAAAACAGAAAAGAAAAGAAAAGAAAAGAAATCAAGCATCTTGTTATAGATAATCAAATGTTATCCCTCTTGTAAGTGTTGCAACAACAAAGGATATAACTTGGAAAGGAAAGCAACTAACGCCAATATTGAATTATTCATTCACATTGTTTCATAAACTTCTAAAGCTCAAGTTTTACAGCTATAACCTGTAACTACGTTATAAGAAACATGCTTTTCAACGGTTGGACGAATGATAATAAATACCTTGGTAATATTTCCTTTCTCTAATCATGGTGCAACAAAATTTGTTTCTTCAACATTTTTTGAGGAGGCAATAAAATCATCAAAAAGCATCGGATTCAAATCAAAAGGTTCGTAACTTCATAAAGAGCCAAAGAATCATCAAAACGTACCAAATTTGTATCAAAACACTCCCAATTCCTAAAGAACCAAACAGAAATTAACCTAAAATTCAAGAGAACCTATCAGCAAGGCTCCTGAAGAAAAAATATAATTCACGAATAAAATAGTAATTATGAATTTCTATTCTTTCTTAGCATCTTTACCTTTTTTATTCCCATTTGCCATTCATAATTCGAAAACGTCCCAAAAAAAAAAAAAAAAAATCATCTTTTTCAAGCAATTATCGTAACCGAAAAATCATGCAATTTCTCTTGACAAAGGGAATTAGCAAGTCAAAAACACCCCAATATTTTGAAACTCGTCAAATCAACGTCTCAATCGAGCAAAGGAAATGATCCGTAGATTAAAAATTCAAATAACAAAAAAATTGAAAGCAAGTTATTCAAGATCATAAAGAACCCTAATTAATGGGAAGAAAGAGAAATGGTGAAGAAGAAGAAGAAGAAAACCTGGATGAGCCAAAGAGCGGTAGTGGTGGCAGCGAAACCCCAACCGGCGGCGGCTTTGATGTCCTCGGCTTGGGGACGGAGCCTCGGATTCAAGAACTTGGACAATCCAGCTTCTCCTGCCATTTCCGATAGAAAATCGAGAGCAATCTACCAACTTTGCCCTAACAACTCAAACCTACGAATCGATCGATATCAATTATCAATGAACCCGAATCTTTGTTCGTCCCCCTACGTCAAATAAAAGTGCCCATTAGATTCTAGTAATTTTCTTATCATCAATCGATCTTTATGGTTGGTGGGACCGACTTCTCACATGTTGTAATACGTTAGGTTATTATGTATTGAAACGCCATGTCGTCCTTTCAAAAGAAAAAAGAAAAAAGAAACGCCATGTCTTAAGTAGCAAAGAATTTGTTGTCGTCTGCAAGAACTAGACATGTCGTTTTCTAATTAACTAGTCTGATATTCTTCGTGTAGAAAGGCCCCGTTTCTTCTCTTTTTTTGTCGGATATACAATTTTTTTAAAAAATAAATAAATATAAGAGAGGACAATGGCAAAATCCCACATGTTTAATTTTGAAAAAAAAAATCACGTGTTTAGTGTTTCATCGCAATGTAAGAATTATCTTGTGTTTTTTAAAATGTTAAAAATTGTTTGTATTTTTCTTTCTTCATTAAAAAAAATGCATGTTTTGTAAATAAATTTAATGTAAATCTCTTTCTCTATGTCAAACGACATTAAGAATTTAAAGAAACTTGGGCAAAATAAGCAATTTCTTGTCGTTTAGGGATTTATTTCCCCTGAAAACGATTTGTTGTCGTTTATATCAACATTTTTTCCCTCAAATAAATCATATTCTTTGACATAGATAAAAGATATTTGCTTATATTATAATTTATAAAAAGCCAGTGGTCTAAGAACGAGACCTAGTTTTTTTTTTTTTTTTTTTTTTAAACATGTGCCTGTCCTTAAGGCCAAATAATAAATACGACACGTCTTTTCTTTTGCAAAAATCCGTCATGCTACAAAACGTTTTGTTGAATTCTACCAAAGAACAACACTTCCTATCCTATGCAGCCCCATAGTGTGGTGCTAAAAAGAAACTCTGAAGATGAAGGCAAGACGCTTCGTTCCAAGGTTTCAGAATGTAGCTTTCTAAGCCAGAAAAAATTCCAAGGATACATAGGAGGATCACCAATTAGTCATCAAGAAAGAGAGAGACGAGCAATCAAGTTGTGGAGAAGAAAATGTTCAACTCTGTCCATTCAAAAACTGATTTCCAAGACGAATCCTCTAGAGACCCAAATTATTTTTGTGTCAGCTTTCTAAACTGAACTTGACGGCCGGGTAGGATTCTGGGTACCATCCATTTCAGATATTCGCTGGCGACCCTTGTGCGGACCACCAATGACACCCCAAGTCTCGAATTGTCTTTGTCGGGCTCTAGCCCTTGCCTTCTCCTCTTCAGATTTTGAAGAGTAACAATATGGACAAGTAACTCCATACTCCCATTTGGGGGACTCCATGTCCGCATCACTCACTGGTTGCTTGCAACCATAGCAAAGCTTATAATTCCCTTGTAGTAAACCATGCTCCACAGAAACCCGCTTGTCAAACACAAAGCATTCACCCTCCCATAGGCTCTCTGTCTCAGGAATATCTTCAAGATACTTCAGAATCCCACCTTCAAGATGATAAACCTGCGAAGCATTAAGGATGTAAAAAAATCATCAAGGTAAATAAGAGTATAACAAGCAACTTTTTCCTCTTAAGTTCAGAACACAAAACCGTATTATGTTTGGTGTAGTTAGTATTACTTAAGATCAGTTTCTACTTTAATCAACAATCATATTCCAGGTGAACATTTAGAGAAAAGACAACAACAGATATTCCATTATTGAGTGCATAAAATCTGGAACTCATGGAAGAAATTATTTGTATCTACACTCTCCTAGAATGTAATGACCAAAGATTATCTGAAAGAGTGGCACGGTATAGACGTCAAATCCCTACCTCTTTGAAACCCTTACTGAGGAGAAAACTTGAAGCTTTCTCACATCGAATACCTCCTGTGCAGTACATGGCGACCCGCTGAGACATTTTCTTTTTCGGGCTCCCCATTTCGTCACTGGTTCTCTCATTCGCTTTGTTGTTCTCCTGCTCTGAACGCTCCTTTTCTGGTTCAGAAAGTTGGAATTGATCCTCTACCCAAGATGGGAACTCCCGAAATGCTGTTGTGCATGGATCAACTGCTCCCTTAAACTTCCCAATTCTAGTTTCATAGTCATTTCGCACATCAATCACAACCTACATATGCAGATGAGTTGGAATGAGAAGAGCACATTTAAACCATTTTAGGTAAAACATGAAGTGAATGCTTCATAATAAGTACGTACAGTACATGTGCAGAAAATTTACATGTTCAAGAAAACTTCCACCATTCATCAAACTAAAAAATGGAGAAAGTTCCCAACGTCAAAACAACATTTCTAATCAATGTTTTTCCACGACAGAAGGGTAAAGCTTTGCTCGAACAGTAAAGGAGATTAGATTACTCAACTGTATCGGGATCGCTAATCAATTGATTCCACTCCCTTGGACTGACATACTTCCCAACCTTTTCAGTAGGTGATATGGTAGGCATTCCAAGAGTAACAATCTGCTCCATCACAAATAAATTGAAAACAGGAACCATCACAGGAAATGGCAAACAAAAAGAAACTCAACAACCAAATAAACAACAACAAATATAACCTATACTAGGTAAGGAAAAAGCTTCGCATCGTTTACTGAAAAACTACCTCTTTCTTCAACTTCACCCTCACATGATCCCACCGAAAAGGAGCATCTTCCCCAGCTGCAAGAGGAGAACTGCTAGAGTGTCCATGATGGATGGCTTCTTCCTCAGGACTCACCGGGGACTCCACTCGTCTCAGCCCCTTTAACCGATTATCGCTTTGAATGAACCCGAGAACTCTCTCCACCGATTCACGGGTCCCGCATATGCTGCCATTGATTCCTTCTGGTGCAAGAATGATACCTCCTGAAACACGCTGATCAGGATCAGCTCAGTAAGGTGCAAACCAGAAGATAAACAACATATCAAATATCAAGAATATAAAGCGAAAATGCTGAGAGATAAACACACCAAAACACAAATGAAGGATTAAAAAAAAACCTATTTACTTAAGAATTTAATCCATAACAGAATCTCGTTAATATCTTCCCTCACTAAATCAATCACTACAAAAGAAGTTTATATTTTGGGCTTGCAAAATCAAAAATTTCTCTATTCTCTTTGAATTCTAGGAAAATAAAAAATCATAAATTTCTCAATTCACAAGCATAAAAACAAAGTCTTTTCCTTCAACACCATTTCCAATTAACAGATTGATGACAGAAAGAAGAGAAAAATAAGTACCAATTCCTCGCAGAGCTTTTTCAATGGCTGTCGCATACGGCCATGGTCAGGGAAATCGGCGAACTTGTAGAACGAGACCACCACAAGAGCATTCCAATCGGAGCCGTCGAATTCAGGCTCCGTCCAGTTTCGCGTTTCGGCCGTGCTTCCCGAAACGGGAATGGGGTTGGTGGGCCCAGGGAAGCATCTGGAAGAAAGCGTCATGAGGTTCCGAGAGTCAGCGAGAGCAGCTTTGCCTGAGTCGGCGAAAGGAGGACGACGAGAGGGTTTGGGAATGCGAGAGTGAGCTCTGACGGCGGGGATTAATCTAGGGCTAGGGTTTGAAGAGAGCGACGGCGTTGGCGACGGCGGCGAGGACGGTGATGGTGATGATGATAACATCCTCATGGGAAGTAATGGTGGTGCTCTACACCTGAGCATTTGAGGGGCAGTGTTCACATACGGCAGTGCCTATGGACTAGAAGCGGGACTCTCACTGTCTGATTGATTTAATGGTTACAAAGAAATATCGAATTTACGGTTATACCCCGTAGAGCGTAACTTCTTATGTAGTTTCGTTTTTTCATTTATTGAATATATATTTTTAAATAGGATTATGACATCGAAAACTCGTTTTTATTGTGAGGATCAAAGCTTCACTTACTCACAAAATTATTGGGTCCAAACTCTTTAGAATTATGTATGTTAGGATTTATCGTTTTATTAATAGCAACGTTATAACCTATAGAGCTAAAAAAAAGTGTTCTTATAACATCACAAATAAACCCTAGTTCAAAAAAAAAAAAATTATTGATCCAACCTTAATAGTTAGGGACTAGTGGTACTTTAAAATAAGGCCCACTGTTTTAGTTTGAATAAAATTGGGGCGAAGAGTATTTTTTGAACAATTTCACTAATGCTGCATATTTTCGGGCATAGAGTCCAACGAAACATGATCAACAAGAATATAAACAAGAGAACCAGCTAAAAAGGGGGCTATGAGTTCTCATGATTGTCAGATGGTGACATGTATGGTAACCATCATCACTCCATTGAGGAATAAATAGGGTGTTTGGGTATAAGCAAAATATATATATATATTCATAAAGTGTAGTTAGAATTTAAAATATATAGCATATAAAAATTATATATTATAGTTTATTTTTTTTAATAATTATAATATATGAGAGCTTTACTCTATAGTAAACAAAAATTTTAGTTAGAACTAATTTTATCAAACACCACAAAAATTTTTAACGTCGTAAATAGTGTATGCCAACTGAGAACAGGTGAAGAGGATTAAACTACTTGAGTCACATCTTCTTTTAGTAAATTGTACTATTACATTCTAAACTATTCACTTTTTATACAGTACATCTCAAACTTTTATTTTTAGTAAAATACACCTTAAACTTTAAAATCATTAGTAATTAAGGTCCAACAGCCACTTTAATTTTCGTAAAGTACTCTTTTTCACGTGTTGAGCTTCAATTTTTTTCCTAAAATTATGAGCACTATCCCAAAAAAATTCACATGTGAATCTCTTGACCAAAATTGTTCATGTTTTTTAACGCTTGTTAGCTATTAGACTTCAATTATCAATTTCAAAATTTAAGATGTACTTTATCAATATTGAAAGTCTGGGATACTTATGAAAAAAACGAATAGTGTCAAGTGCAACAGTACAATTTACTTTCCTTTTTTTTTTTGTTTCGATATTACAACGACACTCTCTTGGCCAATATTATAAGGAACCCCATGGACGATTAACATTTCTAAAATACATAAAAAATGAAAGGGAAACAAAAAAAGGGAAGACTTGCTAAAAGCACTATAAAGTAACAATTTTTTTACCTCTCAAACATTATACATTAGTATTCTCCTTAAAATTAGTTTTTACATGTTCATTGTTTTGTTAGTTTTCTATTGTAATAATAAAGGTGGTGTCCCTATCTTTTAAGTTTAGTTGTGGTTTGCTATGTCTAATCAGCATTTTGTTTCCGTTGGACTTTTGTTTGTGTGGAGGTGTTGGTGGCCTCAATGTTATAGGTTACATGCTCTCAATTTATCAAAAGACTCCATCAATTATAGAGATCTTGTCAAAACGAGCCATAATATGCTCTAGTTTTCAAGTGCCTAAGGAATTTTTTCATTGTCAAGTCTCAGTGTATGTATTTCTTCTTGAACTTCAATAGATGTTACTGATGGAACTGATCGGAGTTGACTCGATTAAGGATATTGTCTCTTCTACTACAAGATCATTTGTATTGATGTGTTTTGCTTAGTGAAATATAATTCTTGTTCTAATTTTTTATCAAATGTTTTTACTTGTTTACTCTATTCAGTCTAGCAGTTTCCTTAAAACTTTATTTGCAATTTCCTTTAAAATTTATTCTCTCCTTCTTTATCCACATTTTGTATTTGGCCCTCTTGAATTAATGATTACATGATCATGGAAAGAATAAGGACAACTTACGAGAATGTCACCCTAATGCCCCAAAATATTAAAAATGCCCTCAAACAAACCACTTATTAAAACTACCATTTAATTAGAGATTGATGATTTCTTAAAAGTCCAAGTTATCTTCTATTTTCACTCTATCGTGAGAGAATAAAGAGAGGATTAGGGTCTCTAATTTTTGAGATTGAATTATAATAGGTAAAATAGTAAATGTGTAATTAATATTTTAAAAAATAAAATCAAAAAAAGGAAAGTTTTGAAAAGTTAAAGAGAGAATGACAATTTTAATAAATAGTGTGTTTTAAGGGCATTTTGTCTAATTTTTTCAAAGAATAAATCCTCGAACAAAAAGGAAAAAAAACTAATGCAAAATAAGAGAGACCAAAATGATAGATGGAAAAAATTCGAACAAAAAAAAGAAAGAAAGAAAAGAAAAGAAAGAACTGGAGAATATGATCACATGAGAGGCGTATTTGTAGAGTATTTGGTAAACTCAGTTCAAATCATTAGTTTAAACCAAACTGTGTTTTGAACCAAATTTTTCAAACAACTCAATGATAAAGTTCAAATGTTCTTATAATATGTTGGTAATAAATGGTAAGAAGTAAAAATCATCAATTAATACTTATTTTAGCGATTAGAAACGTAGAATTGTTTTCTTAAACTATTTGGGGTCTTTTTTTTAAAGGATCAATTAATACTTATTTTAGCGATTAGAAACGTAGAATTGTTTTCTTAAACTATTTAGGGTCATTTTTTTAAAGGGCTGTTTAGGGTCATTTTAAGTGTACCCTTTCTTTTTATTCTTAAAAAAAAAAAGTACACCTTTTTTTAAAATTCTAAAGGTCTAAAAGGCGTCATCCAAATTAAGCTCCGTCAAAGTATGCTTTTGGAATCCTGTTTCTGCTTTTGACTGGGCCTGTTTAATTAATGTGACCATGTTTACATTTCTCTAGCATTATATACACCTTTTCTTTTCTTTTTTTTTGGAACTATTTGTGTAGTTGTTTGACTTAGAAAAGTAGAAGCATGGTTGCTCTGTTGATAAACTTTCAAGCTTTCTACAGTATCTAAGTAAATCCTTATATTAAGGGTATTTTTTTTTACCTTAATCCTATTTAGTAACTTGTCCTTTAATTTTAAATTTTATTGAATTAATAGAAAAAATGTTTAGAGTATTCCTCAATCAATTCTTTAGTTAGTCTACCGGATAATTGCCAACTGATTCTCAATGATTCGGGCAGAACCTCAGAGCTGCTTTCACCATACTTGATTTTACCTTATTTTGGCATCCCAACTATTTTATTACCCTGTTAGGGCATATCCTATTGGGCTCGATGCTCCTAAATCGATTCCTATATAGGTCTTCCTTTCAAATTTTAATGTTTTTAATCAATTTCGGAACACACTACAATATTTTATTAAATTCAAGAGTACTAAAGATTCATAAAACAACTTTTCAATTTATTAAAAGGTTTATTAGGTCCAACAGTTCCAAGGGATGCCGCCCCTTCTCCTTTTAAATCCAAATCTCGACACTGCCTCCAAAATGGCAGTTGAGTCTAGGATTTGTGAGAGGACGAGGGTAGCTGCGTTAGAGGGGGCATAGAGAGAATACGAGGAGGAGAAGGGCGGCAAATTGTTGCAACCAAAAGTCATCAAGGCTAGCGAATTTTTATGCCGACGTGCTTGGGAGGAGATGGCTGCAGAGGGAGCCAGCAGGATCCATGAGCGGGATGGTCAGGTTTTTGGGGAATGACAATTTCTGGCCACGACAGGAGAATCTAGGGGAGGAAATGGCTGTACGGTGCTCAAAGGAAAAAAGCGACGTCTAGGTGCTGGCGGGAGAGCCAAAAGGAAGAGGAACCGTGCGACAAGATGAGAAAGGGACCAGTGATGAGTTAGATCCAGCTAGGGTTTGGGATACCACAGTGTGGATCTAGCAACGGCGACGAGCTCCGAAAAGCCAAACTTTGCAGCACCAGCTCTGAGGTCGGATCCAAAGAGGCCGCTAGTCGAAGGGTGGAATTGCCTGTGATAGGGCCCCACAGCTAGGCTAAAGAGGAAGAGATGGCAGCGTCGGTATGGGGTGATCCTCTGTTAAAGCTTTACCCCTATACATTTATTATTCATGTGTATTTTGGCTTTGGTTTGTTATTTTTAGTTTGTAACAACGGATGTGGTTTTCTCCACCTTCAACCATTGTTAGGGCAGAAGGTGTTTAGATGTCTTGCTAGTCGATGGTCTAAGTATTGTTGTACATGCCCTTGGTAAGAAAGGTTTGATTTAGGATCATTCGAGACAAAAATATCACACTGTGTGTCAGAATTATGTAATAAGAGTCACATACGAGCCAAGGTACAGTTTAACTGACTAGTCATGAGAGTACTAACTAGTCATGAGAGTGTGGCCTACTTTATTGGCTTTGAATTTATGCAATGTTTTTGCCTTTAGTAGTGGCCCTTTAACTGAAGCTTTCATAGCTGATTATTAAATATATATATATATATATATATATATATATATAGAATAAGAAGAAGATAAGGATGGGTCATAGAATGTTAGAGGGATGCAAGTGTTAACATATCTCATTATACATCTATATTTTAGAACGAAATTCAGCTGGGGGAAAACCATACCATGTGCAAATGGATTTATTTGCTAATTAAATTTTACTTTTATGAAATAATACAGCAAGGCTACGCAAAAGTTCAAACTTGGAAGGGCGATAGTATTCTTTAATACAACATGGCATTATTTATTAAAAAATGAAATGTCAAATTTTGTTAAAGTGCTGCTCTGTCTCTTCCATGGGGTTCACTAATTGTCATTAATAACTATTTCGACTATCATGGGAAAAAAAAAAAGTCAATATATTGCAAATTTTATTGGACACTTTCTTTTTCTACCAAAAAAAAAAAAAGGGACTTTCATTGCAACTTTTGACAAACATTGAAGTTCAAAAAAAAAAAAAAAAAAGACAAAAACAAAACAAATAAAAATTTGCCTAATGTAGAAACTAAACTAGATTACAGCCAATTGGTCTTTATCGTTAGAAACAATATTATTTATCCAAATTCGAAAATAATCTTCCCTTATTTTTATTGCTCCTGCAGTAATTGAATTTTTGAGAATTTATTTTCTTAATTAATTTGAAAGCAATAGTGTGTTAATACATTCAAAAAAAAAATAGTGTGCTAATGAGTTTGGAGATAAGACTCAGCATCTCTTTTTTCTTTTTCTTTTTTCCTTCTTTTCTAGGGGGATCAAGAAAATTAATTATTGGGGTCAACATTAGAATTAACATTATGATTTTAATCATTGCAAACTCCAGGAATAAAATTAAAATTTAAAAATGTTTGGTGTGTTCCATAAGTGTGAATTTTTTTTGGCCCTAGAGACGGGACGGCAGGAATTGGGGTATTTATTATTCGATTACCTATCAATTGAAAGATGAAAAAAAAAAGTACTTCAATTAAATAGCCTAACCATAAAGTATAAAACCTATAATTATATATTAATATACATGAGACGTGTTATAATATAGAACTGGTCATAATTATTAAAAAAAAAAAGACCAACTTGAAATTTTTTTGCGGCCTAGGTTGCAAATCACAAGTGAACCGCAAGGCCATGACCTGTTTGATAAGGAACTGCATAGTTCTGCAAATACACTAGCAATATTATATATTTTTCCAAAGGGTCCCACATATACATACGACGTAGAAACAATAAAGCCAGGAATCCGGGCTCAGATGCAATATTTCTATAGAAAGGGTGACCTATGACAGCTCAAAGTTGCAAACATAACTAAAACTAACTATTAGTACCGGTTGGAAATGAAAAAAAAAGAGTTTAGATATTATAGTACGTGAAAATTTACACCGTAAACGATTTAAATTAATGATTTTGAACTGTCGGTGCGTGAAAGATGCTATATGCTCTTTAGAATTTTATTTAAGATGTAATTTTCTTTTTCTTTTTTATTGAATTGGCACATTATTTGTTTTATGTGCTTATAGAGGTCAAAACGGATTGTCCAATTATTTTTTTTAAAAAATAAATACAATTAGGTGTTTTCTGGAATAAGTAGCTTTGATTGCATGAAAAACAAAGGAGTACGAGAGGATTGGGTTCAATGTATATGGACTTACTTGCTTGCATTTATAGTTTCTGCTTTTGGTTGTTATTGGAGACTTTTACTTCTTTTTTTTTTTTTTTTTTCCTAGCTAAATCATATACATTTTAGAATCGATGGCATATACATTTTTGTTCATTAATGCACGACGATATGATTTCAATGTTTATGTTTTTGTTTAGAGACAATTATTGAATTCTATGGTTGTTTTCTTCTCTCTCTCTCTTCTTTTCTCCTTTTTTTTTTGCTTCTTGTAGCAAAAGGAAGAAAAAAGGAGATCTAAGTATAAGATTTATTGTCCGTCTTCTTACTCAATCATGAGTTTGAACGCTTGCGCCAAAAAGGGGGAGAATTTTTTTATTATTATTCTGTTAAAAAGAAAAGAGTCTGAACACGTTGGAAGGAAAGCATTGTCAATACCTTTATAAAAAAGAAAAAGGACAATTATTGAACATTCTTTAGCCATACAAGAGTCATGGTTTTAGAGATACAAGAGTCATGGTTTTAGAGAACATGAACTATTTAGTCCTTTGCATTCCCTTTTACGGGTTAAACTACCGAATTATTTGGCCTTTTGGCCCCTATGTTAATAAACTATGAGACCAACGCATGTTTCATATAACAAGAGGATTTGTTGAAAAGTATGAGAAGAGAAATCTATGAAAATAAAGACAAGAAAAGTCTGGAAACAAAAAGGTTAGGTTGGAGGCATAGAAGATTGCTTCCTTAAGGATTTAGTTGCCTCCATTATGATAGTTCGTCAACGAGATTTTTGCAGCAAATTATCCTTACGATACAACAAATCCTGAATACAATAACTAATAGTATTAGTGTATTTCATAACAAGATCTTAAATTCAAGATCCTAGAGCATATTTATAAACACAGAAGTATATACAACCTTTTATATAAAGCTGTCTTTTCATCAAACAACCTAACTATTATAACAGATATGTCTGTTAAACAGAGACAAAGCTAATAATAATACTTTAGGACTTTTGGTAAAACTACTACGTCTTGAGAGGGGCTTTGTACTATTTCCTATTTGTATACTTAAATATTTATATATAGGAGAGTGTTACGGTACGGCACAAGTACCGAAACTTCACCCACGTATCAGTGCATTTTTTCATTCCTAGATGCGGCAGATCACTTGGCAAAATTGTTGGAGATCCTCTAACAAAATCTTGTCAGCCTACAAATCTTGCAAGTGGGACGTTGAAGTAGGCTGGGAACCGAGGGATGTTGGTTTCAAGTGGAGCAATTATTTCTTTAATTCTGAGAAATTTAGGTTATGGGGGGTTAATAGTCATTGAAGTGTGTAATTTTGAGTATTAAAAAACTGATGTGGCCTCAAAACAAAAATGACACCGTAACGTCCCCTTGAGAAGAGGCAATACGTTATTAGGAAAAGAAGTTAAGGTGTCCGAGACATTATGACGTGTTTGAAAAAAAAATGCAGGAAGCAATTTAAGAAGGTTGTGTTAAGTTTATTCAGCTTTATTGAAACTTTTAATGAAGGGAGAGAATACCGTTATATATTTTGGAGTGTAAATTACAATATTAACCAGAGTTGTAGTTTTTTTTAAGTAGTTTCGAAGTTCGGAGAAGAAAATGTAGAAGACAATTTCTACAAACAGTCAAAAGCACGGATAAATAGAGAAATGAAATTTAATTTTGTTACTATTTAACAATTTTGATGAAATGCAAAGAAAACGAAAGTAATGACAAGCGATTGGATTTTCATGAGATGTAACAAAAATGAAAGCAATCATAAGTTCAACATTAACTCAATATGAAGATATGAACAAAATTAAAAGGGACACTAAGAGAAGTGAAAGTCCAGCAAGTAGCTAAATAATAAGTTAATATTACAAATAAGTAGCATTAATCAAGAACGATTGTTAAAAGCAAAATATATAATGCCGCGACTAAAAAAATAAGTAACAATTACACATAACCTTATTTTAAAGGTCCACAGTTGTGGCAATAAAATTATTATATGCGTTGAAGTAAGAACTCATCATCCTAGCAAGAGCTGTCATCATGCGTCCCATGTCAGCATCTAGAGGGAGATGAAATGAGCAGTTCCTTGGTTATGTCCGCTTTCATATAGCAGCGTGTATTTTGGGGTGTTGAGTATGGTCGTGTTGACGTCAACATTTTGGCTAGAGCAAGGAATTTGACTACGTTGTGTGGGCTTCAGTTAGAACGTGATAGAGTATTTATTGTTTTGTTACGTCGAAGGTTGTATGTTGCCTTGTTGTGTCTATGTCCTTTGCATACCCTTCTTTTGCTTATGCTGGTTGAACCATTGGTCGAATGTTGTCCATGTGTGGCTTATTTGCAGTTCCTTTATTCCTTACCACTACTGAATCTCACAGCGCTGTGAATGGTAGGGTTGATTCATGGTGAGATTGTTCTTGCCGCGTGGAAGGTAGTGATAGTTGGGCAACAATGAATAATTGTTCAAACGAGAAGAAATAAGAATTGTATTTCTTATTATTATTGTCTTGAATTACAAGAAGGCTTAGAGCCTTTATATAGGAATTACAACGAGAAATCAAAGGATTACAACGAGAAATCAAAGGAGAAAAAAAACAGAGCATTTTGAGTATTTAGTCAATTATCACACGTACTATACGCACTATACAGCCTGTGTGATTGATCTGCATTAATACCCAAAATTATCTCATTCTGCATTTATTATATTAACACCCCCCTCAAACTTAAGATGGTAGTGTAGAGGCCAACTTGAGTTTGGAAACTTGGGTCAAAAATTGACCAGGTGGAAGTGACTTGGTGAAGATGTCAGCTTTCTGAAACGTGGTAGCAATGGGAACAAGACGAAGAGTTTGACTACGCAAATGATGACGAATGAAGTGACAATCCATCTCGATATGTTTAGTGCGTTCATGAAAGACATCATTATGAGCTATCTGAATAGCACTTTGATTATCGCAATAAACGGAAGTGCTAGAATGATGAGAAACACCCATGTCTTGAAGGAGCCATCGTAACCATAGCAATTCTGATGTTGCATCAGCAATAGCTCGATACTCAGCCTCAGTGCTGGAGCTGGAGACAACAATTTGCTTTTTGCTACGCCAAGAAATGAGTGACGAACCAAGAAAGAAACAATAGCCAGTTGTAGAGCGACGATCAGTAGGATCCCCTGCCCAATCTGCGTCACAATAACATTCTAAACCCAAAGAGGAGCTAGAGGAAAAATGTAATCCATGAAACATGGTACCCTTCACATATCTCAAGATACGAAGAACGGCAGCAAAATGGGTTGATCGAGGAGTAGAAAGAAATTGACTAACCAAATGAACAGCATATGCAATATCTGGACGCGTAACTGTTAGGTAAACAAGACTACCCACCAAGGTTCGATACAGAGTCGGATCTGGGAGAAGAGTACCGTCAGAAGGAGAAAGCCGTACATTTTGCTCGAGTGGTGAAGAGGCTATCTTGCTATCTGTCAATCCTGCTTTGGCAATAAGATCAGAAGCATATTTTGTTTGTTACAAGTGTAGACCTGTAGAATCAGTAGTAACTTCAAGACCTAAGAAGTAGTTCAAAGGACCAAGATCTTTCATTTCCAACTGAGAATGAAGAAAATTCTTGAGATCCTGAATACCATCAGCATCATCACCTGTAATAATCATGTCATCCACATAAAGTAAAAGGAGTGTGATACCCTTATCAATTTTTCGAGTAAAGAGGGTGGAATCATAGGCACTGGATGTGAAGCCTAGTTGTGCAACAATGGTACTAAACTTGGAGAACCATGCTCGAGGAGCTTGCTTAAGACCATAAAGTGCTCGACGAAGATGACAAACTTTATTGGGTGGTATAGAGGAACCGGGAGGTGGTTTCATATAAACTTCTTCAATGAGGTCTCCATTTAGAAAAGCATTCTTGACATCCATTTGATATGTTGGCCATGACTTGGTAGCAGCAACAGCTAAAAGGGAACGAATTGATGTAAGACGAGCAACAGGAGCAAATGTCTCTTCATAGTCAATTCCATATTCTTGAGTAAATCCCCGAGCAACAAGTCGTGCCTTGTAACGTTCCACCGATCCATCAGACTAAGTCTTGATCTTGTAGACTCATTTACAATCAATGATTGACTTGTCAGGTGGTCGATCAACAACATCCCAAGTATGAGTTTTCTTAAGAGCTCGCAACTCTTCTGCCATCGCTTGTTGCCACATAGGATAAGAAGCGACCTCTCTGAAATTTTGAGGCTCATGAAGGGTGGCTAGTGCGTAATAACAATGGAAATCACGAAGTTGAGTGTTTGGTTCCCTTACCCGGGTGGAACGACGAAGAGGAGGAGGTATGGATGAGGAGGTCACAGTTGTATCATTAGGAGCCTCGTTCAGATCAGAAATGAAGGAAGTCGGGGAAGATGGATCACTATTTGAGCTAGAAGTTCCTGCAGAAGTTTCATCAGATGGTGAAAAATCAAAGGATAGATCCCTGAAAATTTGTGGGGAGGAAGGCTGTGTAGGCAATGAGGATATACTGGCATACTGTTTATGTTCCCAAAAAACAACATGATGTGAGATACGAAGACGCTTAGAGACTGGATCATAGCACCTATACCCTTTGTGTTCTATACCGTAACCCAAGAAGCAACATAACCGAGCGCGAGGCTCAAGTTTAGTTCTTTCATGATCGGGTAACAATACAAAAGAAGCACACCCAAATATTTTAAGAAAATTATAGTCAAGAATCTTATTGTACAAACACTCATAAGGAGATCGTGTACCTAATACTGGTGTGGGAACTCGATTGATGGTGTAGACTGCTGTAAGAGCAGCTTCTCCCCAAAATTGTTCAGGAAGAGAGGAAGAAATGAGAAGAGCACGAACAGTGTCAAGTATATGCCGATGTTTTCTTTCAGCTCGACCGTTTTGTTGTGAAGTATCCGGACAGGATCGATGAGGAAGAGTGCCATCATTTTTTAACATGTTACCAAACTCATTTGATGTGTATTCACCAGCATTGTCTGATCTAAAAATTTTTATCTTGCTAGAGAATTGAGTTTGTATCATGTTATTAAATTCTCAAAAAATTGGGAGGAGTTCAGATCGTTGTTTAAACAAATATATCCAAGTATAACGTGAGAAATCATCGATAAAAATAACAAAGTATCGTGAGCCTCCCATGGTAGGTGTGGGGGCTGGACCCCAAATATCAGAATGAACTAAATCAAATGGTGCAGAAGAAGAAGATTCACTTTTATTGAAAGGTAATGCATGTTGTTTTCCAAGTTGACAGGACAAACATTCAGAAATGGTATTTGAAACTTTTCCTAAGACACCAGTAGAAGCTAATGATTTTATTCGAGAGAAAGATGCATGACCTAACCTAGAGTGCCACAGATCTAAAGAAGGTGAAAATGATGGTTCATGAGGTGTTTGAGATGTAGCAGCGGTGATCAAGTGTTGTGGAACCTTTAGACTTTCTAGTTCAAATAGTGTTCCAATCTTTCTCCCTGTCCCAACTTTCTGACCTGTTCGAGAATCCTGCACAATACAACCATATCGTTTGGAAAAATGTAAATCAAGACCAAGATCACAAAGTTGGCCAACAGAAATCAAATTAAAAGTCAGGTTGGGAACAAGATAGGTGTTAGGTATGGAGAGAGTTGAAGTGTCCACATTACCAACATGAGTGGCTTTCAAGGTGGAACCATTGTGGCAATGATAGAACCATTAGATATAGGTGATCTGTTCTTACATAAAGAAGGATCAGAAGTCATATGATTTCCACATGCAGTATCCAACAACCAAGTGTTACCTGATGTAGCAGCAGACATAGCAGTGGTGTGAGACTGGGAGATGAGTTGATTGATCAGGGCTTGAAGATCATCCCTAGAGATAGTAAATTTGTCAGAGGAAGACTCAGAAGTGGCTAAATCGATGTGGGTTGCAGCAGTCGTGGTGGTTCGAAAACCAGAAAGTCGCGTTCCATTACTATGATATGTTGCCTTGCATTGTTCAACATGATGATTGGTCCTTCCACATCGTGAACAAGTTGTAGGTGAGGAAGATGTTGGAGTTGTAGTAATGGCCTGAGAATCGAAAATACGTGTTCCATTAGAATGAAACTTTGCCTTGCAATTGGTAGTAAGATGATTAGTTCGACCACATCGACGACAAGACTGAGAAGAACCAGTATGTTGCTTTGGAGTTGCAGCCACAATAGTGTCGTGAGGATTAGCTCGAGTCATTGCTAACCGAGTTTCTTCAGAGATTAATTCCGTAAGTGCAATATCCATGGTTGGAAGAGGATGTCGGCATAAAAGCGAAGACCTAGTGTTTTCAAAATCATCTCGAAGAGCCATGAGAAATTGAATAAGTCGGATTTGATTTCGATAAGCAAGAAAAGTTTCCTGTTCATGTTTGAATTGTGGCTCGGAATTCTCAAGCATATCCCATAACTGTTGCATTTTGGAATGAAATTCATCAATGGACTGACCTGATTCTTGATGTAGTCGAGACAAAGTCGTCATAAGATGGTATTGATGTGAAAGGGTAGTGGAATTATATCGCTTGGCAATAAAATCCCAAGCGTCTTTGGCTAGTTCAAAACGCCCAAAGTGTACATTGATAGAAGGAATAGTAGTGTTGGTAAACCATGTAAGGATCCGATGATTTTTACTTTCCCATTCCTCGAGTCGATCAGCAAACTTATCATCAGTTTCTTCTGTTTGTTTGATTGGCATTGTTCGTTCGCCTGTAACGACAAGCCATAATTTCATCCCTTTCAAGTAACTACGCATAGCTGCAGCCCATTGATTGTAGTTATGCCCATCAAGAATAATTGAGATTGGTTGTCCATTTTCTATTTGACTAGACGCCATATATATATATATATATATATATATTAACAAACGACAAATTTTTTTTTTTAACAAACGACAATGTTTTTTTATTATTATTATTTATTATTTTTTATTTAAAGAAGAATTGTATTCTTCGTGCCTTCCAGAGCAACAAGAAAATAAAAGAGGAGAGAACCTTGGCAGCGACAACAATGGCCGAGCTTTGGGAAAGTGAGACTCGTAGTCTTGACGGCAACGCAAGCAGTGACAGCGGTAGTGAGACTCGTGGTCTTGACGGCAACGCAAGCAGTGGCAGCGGCAGTGACGGCAACGCAAGCAGTGGCAGTGGCGGTCGTTCAGTGTGTTGTCGGAGTCGTCACCGTGAGCAACTTGGTCGGCAAAAGTGGAATTGGCAGTGGAATTGGTAAGACTTTTTTGGAAATTGATATGTTTGAGTATTAATTTTGAAGTTTTGGTTTTGGGTATTGGAGTTTTGTTTTCTGAGTATTGAAAGGATTGATAGAAGAAAAATGGTTTTCCCAAGGCGATTTACCTTCGGGCTAAACCAGAAAAAAAAAGAGCTCTGATACCATGAGAAGAAATAAGAATTGTATTTCTTATTATTATTGTGTTGAATTACAAGAAGGCTTAGAGCCTTTATATAGGAATTACAACGAGAAATCAAAGGATTACAACGAGAAATCAAAGGAGAAAAAAACATAGCATTTTGAGTATTTAGTTAATTATCACACGTACTATACGCACTATACAGCCCGTGTGATTGATCTGCATTAATACCCAAAATTGTCTCATTCTGCATTTATTATATTAACACTTATTAGTTAAGTTTATCAGCTTAATCTTAGCTGCATTCTATAAGTCTTTCCATTTTGTTGCGTAGTTAGGCTATCTTATTGAAGTACCATGCCAAAGAAGTGTATCTTATGATCTCCTGTGACTCGGCGGGATGTCCAAAAATTGGCCAATGGTAGGATTCACACTTGTTTTTGCACGCATTGTCTATCTAGGCTTTATCAGTGATTTCAGAATACAAGGAATGCTAAAGGCACTTCATATCTGCAAAATATATGGCTGCGAGGATATTCTTTCATTTCAACCATCAAATAAGAGCAACGAAAATGATTACTTGATTTTTCAAATATAATGGTGTGACCTATGTCTCCCTTCTCGAACTTACCCAGTAGAAACTGTATAGGTGGACCCAAGTCCCGTTGGCTACCTTTTTGTATATGTTTGTGTAGACCTTTGAGGTATATGAATGACACACGATACGATACGGTAACTGATAAGCTAGTTTTATACTTATAAATTGGATATTTTCATCTTGATATATTGTGAATTTTTAGGTATTTTAATTAATTTGTAGTTCTTTTTATTTTAGTTTAATTGATTTTTTTTATATTAGTTTTCCTTTTAATTAACTATTTTCCCTATTTGTGTAGGTAAAATTAACTTGTGCAAAGTAGCAATGTGGAATTAAATTGGAGTAAAAAATATCAAAACATGCTCTAAAAAATTGAATTGGAGAACGCCGAAAAATAAGAATTATGCGAAGAAATCAACAAGCTTTATCACTTCCCTTTACAATCGTTGAATCATCCATTAGCAATACCCATCAACATTGATGTGTGCCACTCCAGGCGAGAGGAGCGTAAAGCTCCGTGGTATCATAACCTGTCTCCTTACGATCGTGTTTTAACATTTTTTTTCCTTATGTATCTATGAAAATTTTGAAAAATATATTTTTTTTAAAATAACAATAATATAGCACACATACATACTCAAATTTCTTTTCGTAATCCTATATATATAAATAAACTTTCTTTTTTATAATATCATATATTTTACATACCCAAAAGAGGTTTTATCTTACTAAATCATACTATAACTTTATACACAACAAGTTCCAAAATAACTTATTATGCATAGCAAACAGAACAAAACAATGGCGGTATCCATACCCTGATCTGCACATCGCTCATATTCCACCGCCCACCCATCAGTACAGTCATTCTGACCTCTTAGTGGAAATTGCTACAGCATGAAATAATTAGGTGAGCTTATGCTCAGTAAGTCTAAACATAGTCCACATGTATCATATGCTAATCTGCATGATCTATTTATGCTTTCTTATGAACATTCTTTATTCTTATCATATCTTGTCTTTAACTAGGGCCCAAGTGTTCGTACCATTTGCTCATATAGGTCTTCGTAATACAGAGACTATAACATAACTTTAATATTAAACTCCCCTTTGGATTGAAAGCTGGTACGACACTTTCCTTACTTTTGGTGATTCATTTGCTAGTCTAGTTATTTTGGTTATCATACAATGCATGTCAAAATACATACATTCTAAATGCAAAACATATACACTTTTTAATTGTGTAACACAGATATATTAACATAAGTATCCTATACGTTTATACCTACTATTTCATACTGTAGGTGGGTTTGGAACTTATTTGTTTACACTGCTCTAAGAACCATCTTCGGGTCCTTTCGTTTTTCGTCTAGCGACCTGTTTGGCCAATTATATTGTTATTAGCCAAATTGGGCCTAGGAATCTAAAGTGGCCCATCGAGGGCAAAACTTCATTTTTCATAAATGACCAAAACGGACCTCGAAGTGTCCAAGATAGAGAAAAATGACTTTAATAAGAATTTTTTTTCCTTTTCGTTAAAAACAATAAGATAGAAGGAATCGATCAGATGGTTGAACTTTGAGTAATCAAAATCATAATCTAAACTAGTAATCGATATGTATACTATACTGACGTATAGCTAAATATTTATAATTAAAAATGCTTATATGAGTTTTACGTCCAATTAAGAAATGAATTTTATGAATATGTTTTTACAAAGTTATTATTATGAAGGTTTAGATGTTTTTGCTTTGAGACATGATTATGTTGGATTTAAGGACATTTTAATAAGCATTTAGTATAATTTTATTCCATCATTTAATTCAAAATTCTTTTGAAATAGTTTTATTTAAATTAAAAAATGTTATAAAAGTAATAGTTTTTAAATAACTATTCTAATGTTTAAAGGAAAAGTTTCATGAAAATTGTTATGATTATGTTAAAATGTAATAACTGTAATTACGTTGTTATTATTACGTTTGTGAAATTAATTATTATGTTAGATTTCTGAAATTAAGTTTTGAGAAATGGTTATTATTTCTTTTGAAAGTTTTATGTTAAGAATTCTTTATGATCAAGAATTCATTTTGAAAAAGAAAATACAGAAATTTCGATACTTTATGATTAAGTATGTTTAAGTTTACAGTCATGTTAAGTTAAGTAATAACGGCCACGTAAGTGGATCATTACATGCGGGCCGCAGCATGCTGTAGACTCTTAAAGTGTCTGATTAGGTGCTCCATGCTCTACAGTAACTTTTGTATAATCTCGCTTCTCACCCCTACATAGCTCGCCATATTGCTAGGTTTCATTATCTTTTTGCTTCAATTGGTGTAACGTCCCAAAATTAATTAAGTGATATTAGTATGTAAAATGATAGATTAATGTGTCATAATGAATGTTTTAAACTTAATTTGATTATTTACGGGATCTTTAAATTAATGTTATTTTTTTATTATTTTGATGATTTTTAATTACTTCTAATTATTTTTAATTGTTATTTTAAATTTTGAAACAAAACAATTCGTCAAAAGCCAAACATATTTTATTTTACAAAACCGTGAGTGGCACACGGATTCCACACAGTGAAACCACCCATTTCTCACTCTATTTATTCTATCCCTCTCTTCCACTCTCCCTCACTCTCTCGTCTCTCTCTCGTCTCTCTCTCCCCTCTCACTCTCAGCTCACTATCTTCTTTTCCTCTCTCTGTCCGTCGCTCTCTCCCTCTCTTTCTCACATTTTGATTTAAAATCCGAGCTTAAGCCTTACTTCTCAGCTGGATTAGAAGCTTGGAAATGTGATTGAGCAACCACAACTTTGAATCAAAGCTTAAATTCAAGGTTAGGTTTCAAAATTTTAAACTTTTCTAAATATTTTTCAATGTTCTTTGTATTTTGAAATTTAAGTCCAATTAAGCTTAGAAAACCTTTAATCCAAGTTAGAGGAACTTAAAACATTTAAAATCTAAGCATGGTTTGATTAAAAATAGATTTAAACCAAGATTTTTTATTTTTCTCTATTTTCCTCCATTTTTGAATTTATTCAAAATTTTCGTGCAAATCTTGTTTTAAAGTGTTAAAAAGTAATATACTATGTTTTTCCATCAATTATGATCATTATTGGTGCCTGGGAATTGAGAAAGCAGGTTGAAATTGAAGATTTGAGATCGGGGAGGCCGAGACTCGGGTTCTAAAAAATTCTAAAATTTTCAAGTTCGGCATGCCGGATTCATGAGTTTGACAAGCCAGATTCACAAGTCCGGTAGGTAGAACTTGAAAAAGTTTGACCGACCGGACCTGGTTTGCTGGCAGGCCGAACTACACAAATCGGCAAACCGAACTAGGGAGACCAGCATGCCGACTGGGCATAATGAAAATTTGTTATTTTTCACTTGTTTTTACTGTTTTGAATCCAGATTGAGATTTTAACGTTACAATATGATTTTATAAATACAAATGGCACACTAGGACACCATGAAATAGTTTAGCAACATAGGATATCTTAAGCTAGAAACTGATAGACTTAGTTTATATATTTAAGGTTATCCATGGTTCCGTAGAGCTAACGTATAGTGGACCAGGATTACGGTGTGGGACATCGGCACGGGTGTTGAGGTAGGACTTCTACCCCTTCCTTTGGTAACCTAGTTTTCAAATGATTTTGGCCTTAAAAGGATTTTTATCAAAATGTTTTTAATGATTGATTGAAAAATGGATTTTATTAACTGTTTTCATAAACAATAGATTGAGGTGATTCTTATAATAAACCTCCTAATGAATGTAAATGAAAATATTTGGTAAAAATAAGATTTTAGTAATTATAAAAAAGTATATATGGGTATGATACCATATCAGAGATTGGGTCGTGTAGCGTGCGATCTTGGGGGTAGGTCTCGAAACCCAGCTGGCCACTTCGGTGGTGAATATTATGGTTTGCCCAGAAAATGATAAAAATGTACTTTCTGGATGAACAATCTTTGACAGGATTTGCCTAAGTGAATTTATTTGTTTATTTATTTAACTTTGTTTTCTAATTCATTTCTTTGAAAGGTAAGCTCTATGTTTAAATCATTTATTTGTTTTTAAAAAAATAGTTCTACTGAGCCTCTAGCTCACATTTTATTTGTTTTAAAAATCTTTCCCCTAGGTGGAAAATAGCTTAGGATCGGAGAAGAGTCCGTTGACCGGACCTGCGAGCTGTAGAGGAGCCAAGTAGGTTATTTGAATTACAAATCAAGGCATGTATTAATTTAATTTCTTTCTTTACTTTGGACTATGGTTATGATTTTAATATTGTCGATATAGTGTGTGTGCACAAATTGTGGGTAGATGGACCCAACTCGTATTTCTTTCTTTCCTTTATTATTTTCTTATTGTTTATTTGTATTCCTTATTCGTTTAATTATTATAAGTGCTTTCTTTAAAAAGGTTTTAAATCATCATATTTTTCATAAATAATTAATTTCTTTAACTTGTATTTAAATAAATTTTACTTAATTAACTTAAGAAACCTGCCTCATCACCTCCCGTACTCCAGGGCGTAACAGAATTGTATCAGAGCTCAAAGTTATGAACCTTGGGAATTGTGCATACAATAACAATGAAATACCATTGACAATCCAAATTTGTTTTCAGAAGTGAGAAAATGGCACCTAGACATCGTTCGACAGCTGATGCAGAGTTTGGCAATGACGAGGGCATGATGAGAGCCATGTTTGCTGCATTCCAACAGATGGCAGCAAGGACAAGACCAGAGAATTTTGAGACTAGTAGTCGACATACATACTTTGAGGAATTTCGGCGTGCATTTGTTCCGACTTTCGATGGAAATGAGGACCCACAAGTGGCCAAGTATTGGCTAGATTCGATTGTGAAACACTGGATTCTCTTGGCGTGCCAGCGGAGTATCGTGTGGAGTTTGCAGCATATAAGTTCGAAGGTGGTGCCAATACTTGGTGGAAGCAACCTAAACGCTTGAAAACAATGGGAACATCAGTTTGGACAGGTTTGAGGAGCTATTCTAAGACCGATACTTCCCGCAAGGATATAGAGATCAGAAGGTGGTTGAATTCTACAGGTTGTAACAGGGTGATATGTCAGTCTGGGAATATGAGGCAAAGTTTAATGAGCTGGCCAGGTTTACTCCATCTGTAGTGGCATCAGAGCATGAGAAGTGCATTAAATTTCAAGAAGGGCTCAAAGCTTCTATTCGGCGGTAGATGGTTGCCTTGCGATTTAGGAGTTTTGGTGAGCTTGTGTTAACAGCGATATCTATGGAAAATGATTACACGCAATATTGTGAGGATCGAGCAAGGACATCGAGAAGACCATAGAGGAACGGTAGGAGGAGCACTAGTAGTCGACCAACTTTGAGAAAGAACAAGCAAGGTAACGTTGACAGCAAGAGCAACAGTTCATCTAGCAACGGGCGTAGCAACCCCTACAGCCGGGACACATTAAGAGGAACTGCCTAATCAGGAGTGCTCGTCTAGGACTTTAGACTAGAGAAAGAGCTAGTCGTCAACCTCAGCCTCAGGCTCTACCTCCGCCTCAGTAATTACCTCAGCTCTAGTTCCATCAGTTCTCTCCCCAGCAACTACCATATTCAGCACAAGGACATCAGCCGCAGAACTTTCAGCGCAATGTCCCTCAATTTTGAGCGCCGAGTACAGCTAGTATGTAGGCACCTCTATCGCAGCAATATCGACCAACTAATCCAGGGTCTAGCAATGCTGGTAGAGGAAAAGGGAAAGCCCTAGTGTAAGTTCATACCATGACGACAGGGAGTTCGGATACCCAGACCAGCAACGCCATTGTCGACGATACGATTCTAGTTTCTCAGTCACTAGCTCATGTTTTATTTGATACAAGTGCCCCTCATTCTCTTATTTCGAGCTCTTTTATACATGTCTTGGGATTAGATATAGAAGAATTTGATGAACCCTTAGTTATAACTTAACCCTTGGGGCGGGTGTGTGTAAAACGTATATGTAAGTCATGTAAAATAAAGATTACATAGTGATTTGATTGTAATCCCTATGAATTCATACGATGTAATCCTAGGGATGGACTAGTTGTCCAGATATAATGCAATTGTAGACTGTCAGCTTAGGAAAGTGACCTTAGTGTCCGATAGAGGGATGATGATCACTTACCAGAGTGGTGGTGATCGGCTAATGAGTGAACGTCTCGTGAAGACATGCCTTGAAGGACAAAAAAACCTAGCCTGCTACGCCTTCCTCATGAACTTATAAGGAGAGCCTAGTGCCTCAAGGAGAAACGCAGCAATCCCAGTGGTCGATGAATTTGAAGATGTTTTCCCCGACGAATTGCCAGGACTACAACCGCATCGGGAAATCGAATTTGGTATTGAGTTACCTCTGGGTATGGCATCGATTTCAGTAGCACCTTATCGGATGACGCCGACAGAAATGAAAGAATTAAGAAAGCAACTTCAGGAGCTTGCTGACAAGGGATATATCCAAAATATCACATCACCGTGGGGAGCACCAGTCTTATTTGCCAAGAAACATGATGGAACCCTCAGGTTATGCATAGATTATCGGCAGCTAAATCGGGTCACTATAAAGAACAAGTATCCTCTGCCTAGGATCGATGAATTTTTTGATCAGTTGAGAGGTTCGCGGTATTTTTTAAAGATAGATTTATAGTCCGGATACCACCAACTTAGGATTAAAGAAAAAGACATCCCCAAAACAGCTTTCAAGATCCCGTATGGGCATTTTGAGTTTCTGGTGATGTCGTTTGGATTGACAAATACTCTGGCAGCTTTCATGCACTTAATGAACAGGATATTCAGGCCTCACCTAGATTAGTTCATGATCGTGTTCATCGAATTGCCAGGATATTCAGGCCTTACCTGGATCAGTGGTGGATGAATTTGAAGATGTTTTCTCCGACGAATTGCCAGGACTACAACTGCATCGGGAAATCGAATTTGGTATTGAATTGCTTCTGGGAATGGCATCGATTTCTGTAGCACAAGAATTAAGAAAGCAACTTCAAGAGCTTGCTGACAAGGGATATATCCAGAATAACACATCACCGTGGGGAGCACCAGTCTTATTTGTCAAGAAACATGATGGAACCCTTAGGTTATGCATAGATCATCGACAGCTAAATCGGGTCACTATGAAGAACAAGTATCCTCTGCCCAGGATCGACAAATTGTTTGATCAGTTGGGAAGTTCGCGGTATTTTTTAAAGATAGATTTACAGTCGGGATACCACCAACTTAGGATTAAAGAAGAAGATATCCCCAAACAGCTTTCAAGACCCGGTATGGGCACTTTGAGTTTCTGATGATGCCATTTGGATTGATAAATGCTCCGGCAGCTTTCATGTACTTAATGAACATGATATTCAGGCCTTACCTGGATCAGTCTGTGATCGTGTTCATCGATGATATCTTGGTTTACTCTAAGACTTGGGAGGAACATGAGTAGCATCTTAGGATCGTGCTTTAGACTTTGCGAGAGCACCGATTGTACACCAAGAAAGAAAAATGCGAGTTTTAGTTGGTAGAAGTCAAGTCTTGGGATACGTCATCTTCGAGCAAGGTATCTTAGTAGATTCGTCTAAGGTAAAAGCTATAGTGGAATGGGAACGACCGAAGAATATGGCAGAAATTCATAGTTTCTTGGGACTCGCAGGATACTACAGCAAATTTGTGAAGGATGTCACGAAGATAGCAGCGCCGTTGACAAGACTGATCAGGATGAACGTCAGATTCAAGTGGGATGAAGAATGTGAGCTCGTTTTTGAAAAATTAAAGAATCGGTTGACCTTAGCCCCAGTCTTGATTATCCCCAACAACGATGAGCCATACGAGGTATACACAGATGCTTCAGGACGGGAACTTGGGTGCGTGTTGATGCAACATGGACACGTGGTGGTGTACGGATTGAGACAACTACGACTTCATGAGCGAAATTACCCTACTCATGACTTGAAGCTCGAGGCGGTAATTCACGCGCTGAAGATTTGGAGATGTTATCTATACGAGGCGATGTTCTAGGTTTTCTCCGATCACAACAGTTTGAAATATCTGTTTACTTAAAGGGATCTAAACTTGAGGCAGCAAAGGTGGATGGAATACATAGAAGATTATGATTTTACGCTGCAGTACCATCCTAGGAAATGTGGTCGCGGATGAGCTCAGTCAAAAGTCCTCAGGGATTCTCGCTTATTTGGCTCTCAAGGATTAGAGAAGAGATGCGACGGTGAGTAAGTACGGTTACGGTATTATAAAGACTACAATCGAGTTTCAGTATATCATATGGAGACGACCTCAGCTCTCGTTCAGATGGTGAAACAAAATCAGTGGCGAAACCAGCATCTGTAGGGAATCTGGACGTGAATTCAGAATGGAGAGCAACTTGAAGAATGGAGGATTCATGCGGATGGTTCGTTGTACTTCAGGGAGCGTCTAGTAGTTCCAGCAATCACTGAAGTGATAAAGGCCGTAATGGATGAAGCTTATAAGTCTCAATTCGCCATTGTGACACCCATTATTTTCTTAACAGGTAATATGGTAATTAAATTAATTATTAGTGTACTAACTAAAATCTGTTTCATCTAAAATCTATTTCATCCTATTTATTTCTACCTATTTCAAAATTTTTTATAATTTTTTTTCTATATCTATTTAGTATATTTATCGAAACGCTCTTGGAACATCAAATTAATTACTAAAATTTCATTTGGCATTATATGAACTAAAGTCTCCAAAGAAGACATAATGCACTTAATGTTTCACCTACTTGTCTCCCACTTCCCATTATTTTCCTTCAATCGGGCCCTCCAACAAAGAAAATCATGCATTCATTTTCTTTTCTCCGTGCAACACTTATCTTTCCCTTCCTTCTTGAAATGTCTTCCTCTCATTCTCTTCTTCTTCTTCTTCTTTCTTCTGCTCTCTAAGCCTGAGAAACCCAGCTTCATGTCATTCAAAAGTCTCCATGCTAAAGTTGAACTTGAGCTTTAATCCCTTGAATTGATGACTTAAAGTTTTCAATGAGATTTTAAGGTAAGATTTTAGAAAATTAATGTAGTTTTATCTACCATCTTTACTTTAAATTTGCTCATTTATTTTGCTGCACAATTTAGATTTCATGGTTTTGAATGAAAAAGTTTGATATAAGCATGTTTTCACCCTTATTTGCAAGAAAGGCTAGAGATATGGTTTGATGATGATTTTGGTATAAAATTCATGAGAATATGTTTATTGTGATTATAATATGCATGCTGCATATTTTGGAATGGTTTTGAGATTTTGAACAAGGATACTATATTTTGGGTTAAAGAAAAACTTGACATTCCATAAACTTTGTAATACCTCTATGGGCAATGGCTATTTCTTCAAATTCTGGGATTAAATTAAAATGAATTTTGTACATTGGTTTGCATATTTAAAAAGTAGACATCCTAAGCTTTCTTACGAGCTATCATAAGCCTAAATCAGAGTTGTATTTAATTTTCTATAAATTTTTTAATTTTCAGATTGGAAACTAGTAAACTTGCCAGTGGCAATATACAACCAGTTTACGTTAAGTAAATCACCTGTTAACCCATGTGATGATTGTAGATAGTGAACATATCCTTTTTGCAAAAGTATATTGCCAGTTTGCCATGGTATCCTAACTGTTAACCTGAACCAAGAACCCATCTTTGCTCACCACCTAATTCCTTAAAGTCTTGCAACCTTTCCAATATTATCCTAAGTGATTGATGAATCTTATTAGGGACTCAAACATATATATTACTTGTATACATTTTATATTATGTTAAGACAAAAATTGTTTACTTTGGTATTCAAAAAGAAATTTGCATAAAAGCTTTAATGGCACACTAGTAAGATGGATTTACACATGATTTATTTATAAATGTGGTTGTATGTTATGCTTTAGTTTTAATTGTCCTTATGCACGCCTTAGGATCAAGAGGGTGTGGAGCTAACGTTAATTGATTCTAGGATTAAAAGATTGTTGATAAGCTTGAAAGGTAGGGATTCTATTATTCATCTTTTGTGAGGTTTTGATAAATTAAAATTTGATTGTTTTACGTTGCAAGCTATGTATATTATATTTTGAATATATATATATATGATTATATCTATAACATGATGATGTGAAAACTCGTCCTGTATGGTACAGTGAGGAATATAATGATTTGACACATGTTACTGTAAATTGAGAAGTATAGTTAGGAAAACTAACTCTATAAATAATGATTGAATATAGAGAAATTGTGAGACGTGAAAAGGGCAACGGTTATGTTCTTGGGCACAAATACCCTAAAAGGTAAATAGGAAGAGGTAATGACGCTCCTTTGGGTCGAAAGTCCCAGAACTCACTATACAGGAATTGACTTGGTGATGACTCGGAGCTTGATGTCCCTTAACTGGAACACCCTTGGAATGATTGGAGGGTGGTCGAGCGCGCCCATTGGGTTTCTATGAGTTGAGTGATACTCTATTGAACGTGGATACCTAGGAATAATAATGAACTGTAATATTTGTATATATGTATATATCTGAAACTCGATAATGATTAACTATGGTATCCACATAATATAAGCATAATAAATATCATAATTTGGATAATGATGAGCATTAACCAACCATGCAAGTTTTAATGTGGTAGTGATAAAACCTAAAGGTGAGTAATGGTTGTTCCCTACTGAGTATGTTGTCACTCATTCCCTTATATTTTTATCTTTTCAGGACTTACTAAGTGTGAGGTGGCTACAAGAAAAAAGTTGAGGAAGCTATGTAGCTATATTACGTTGGAATTGTTTCATTTATCAAAGAATGTCCTTCATGATATTGTAAGCATCGTTTGCTAGTTTCTGTGATTGTATTAAGATGTGTTGGGGGTTGAAATGATGATGAGGACATTTTTATATTATTAAAATTTAAGGTGCTATATTAAACTGTGGTTTATTTATTTGTTTATGTTTTTGTTTTATTTAAGAGATTTTATTTAAGTCCCAGGTAAATTACTTTGATGTTTTATTTTTATTTTCTGATCTTCATTTTATTTATTAAAAATTGTTAACCCCTACTTAGGGGCGTTTCAGCCATTTATCCAAGAAGCACGAAGATGTATCGTGATCTAAAGAGGCAATATTTGTGGAGAGGTATGAAGAAGGACGTCCAGGAATACATAGCCAAGTGTGCGACTTGTCTTCAGGTGAAAGCCAAGCTTTAGAAGCCAATGGGTCAACTTCAGCCGCTTCCTATTCTAGAGTGGAAATGGGAGCATATCATGATGAATTTTCTGACAGGTTTGCCGAGGACGGAGCAAAGGCACGATGCAATTTAGGTTGTGATTGATAGACTGACGAAAACAACGCATTTCATTCCATTCAGGTCGACATGTTCGAGAAGGATTCTCAGAGAATTGTACCTGCAGAATATAGTAAGATTGCACGGAGTTTCTTTGTCCATCACATTAGATAGAGACACCAGATTCAATGCCAAGTACTAGAGAAGTTTTTAGGTACGGATTTGAATTTCAGCATGACATTCCATCCTCAGACTGACAGACAATTTGAGCTGGTTATTCAGATTCTTGAGGACATGTTATGTGCATGTGCGTTAGACTTTGGCAAGAACTAGAAGAAGTACCTGCATCTGGCAGAGTTTATGTATAACAACAGCTACCAATCGAGCATTGGCATGGCACCGTTTGAAGCATTGTATGGACGACCGTGTCGGTCACCGGTGTGTTGGGCTGAACCAAAAGACAGAATTATTCTTGGGCCAGATGAGATTCGAGATAGCAACGAGAAAGTCACTGTAATACGAGACCGATTAAGGGCAGCTTAAAGTCGACAAAAGAGTTATGCGAATAGAAGACGTCGACCCTTGGAATTAGAGGTAGGAGATTTTGTTCTCCTGAAGGTATCACCTCACAAGGGCATCACGCGATTTGAAGTAAGTGGTAAGCTTGCACCAAGGTATGTTGGGCCATTCGAGATTACTCAACGCGTGGGTGTGGTTGCCTATCGCCTGGATCTTCCTTTTGAACTTTTTCATGTTCACAATGTATTCCACATGTCGATGCTTCATAAGTGTCCATCTAAGCAAGACAAGATAGTCTCATTTCACGATGTGGAAATTTAGGAAGACACAACATACGAAGAGGTGCCAATCCAAATTATCGATCGAAAAGTGATCAGCTTGCATCGTCGCGATATACCATTGGTAAAGGTCCTGTAGCAGCGTCACGGGGTTAATGAAGCCACTTGGGAATGAGAATCGAGCATGCGAGAGTTGTATCTGCTTTTGTTTTGTTTCTAAACCAATTTGTAAATTTCGAGGGCGAAATTTCTATTAGGGGTAAAGAGTTGTAACGTCCCGAAATTAATTAAGTGATATTAATGTGTAAAATGATGGATTTAGGGTGCCATAATGAATGTTTTAAACTTAATTTGATTATTTGTGGGATCTTTAAATTAATGTTATTTTTGATTATTTTGATGATTTTTAATTACTTCTAATTATTTTTAATTGTTATTTAAAATTTTAAAATAAAACAATTTGTCAAAAGTCAAACATATCTTGTTTTACAAAACCACAGGCGGCACACTGATTTCATACAGTGAAACCGCCCATTCCTTACTCTATTTATTTTCTCCCTCTCTTCCACTCTCCCTCACTCTTTCGTCTCTCCCTCCCCTCTCACTCTTAGCTCTCTCTCTTCGTTTCCTCTCTCTGCTCGTTGCTCTCTCCCTCTCTTTCTCACATTTTGATTCAAAATCCGAGCTCAAGCCTTGCTTCTCAGCTAGATTGGAAGCTTGGAAGCGTGATTGAGCAACCACAACTTCAAATCAAAGCTTAAATTCAATGTTAGGTTTCAAAATTTTAAACTTTTCTAAATATCTTTCAATTTTCTTTGTATTTTGAAATTTAAGTTCAACTAAGCTTAGAAAATGTTTAATCCAAGTTAGAGGAACTTAAAACATTTAGAATCTAAGCTTGGTTTGATTAAAAACAGATTTAAATTAAGATTTTTTATTTTCTCTATTTTCCTCCATTTTCGGATTTATTCAAAATTTTCATGCAAATCTTGTTTTAAAGTGTTAAAAAGTAATATACTATATTTTTCTATCAATTATGATCATTATTTGTGCTTGGGAATTGAGAAAACAGGTTGAAATTGAAGATTTGAGCTCGGGTAGGCCGAGACTCGGGTTCTAAAAAATTCTAAAATTTTTCAGTTTGACAAACTGAACTTGAAGTTCGACATGCCAGATTCATGAGTTCGGCAGGCTGGATTCATATGTCGGGCATGCCGAACCCGAAAAAATTCGACCGACCAGACCTGGTTTATCGGTAGGCCGAACTAGGGAGACCAGCAGGCCAACTGGGCATAATGAAAATTTGTTATTTTGCACCCATTTTTACTGTTTTGAATCCCGATTGAGATTTTAATGTTACAATATGATTTTATAAATACAAATGGCACACTAGGATACCATGAAATAGTTTAGCAATATAGGATATTTTAAGCTAGAAACTGATAGACTTAGTTTATATATTCAAGGTTGTTCATGGTTCTGCGGAGCTAACGTATAGTAGACCGGGATTACGGTGTGGGACACCGACACAGGTGTTGGACACCGACACAGGTGTTGAAGTAGGACTTCTACCCCTTCCTTTGGTAACTTAGTTTTCAAATAATTTTGGCCTTAAAAGGATTTTTATCGAAATGTTTGCAATGATTAATTGAAAAAGAGATTTTATTAACTGTTTTCATAGACGATAGATTGAGGTGATTCTCATAATAAACCTCCTAATTAATGTAAATGAAAATACTTGGTAAAAATGAGATTTTAGTAATTATAAAAAAGTATATATGGGCATGATGCTATATCAGAGATCGGGTCGTGCAGTGTAAGACCTTGGGGCCAGGTCCTGAAACCCAGCTGGGTCACTTCGGTGGTGAATATTATGGTTTGCCTAGAAAAAGATAAAAAGGTACTTTCTGGACGAACAATCTTTGACAGGATTTGCCTAAGTGAATTTATTTGTTTATTTTGTTTAGCTTTGTTTTCTAATTCATTTCTTGGAAAGGTAAACTCTATGTTTAAATCATTTATTTGTTTTTAAAATTTTTCACTCACATTTTATTTGTTTTAAAAATCTTTCCCCTAGGTAGAATACAGCTTAGGATCGGAGAAGAATCCGTTGACCGGACCTGCGAGCTATAGAGGAGCCAAGTAGGTTATTTGAATTACAAATGAAGGCATGCATTAATTTAATTTCTTTCTTTACTTTGGACTGTGGTTATGATTTTAACATTGTCAGTATAGTGTGTGTGCATAAATTGTGGGTCGATGGACCTAACTCACATTTCTTTCTTTCCTTTATGATTTTCTTATTGTTTATTTGTATTCCTTATTTGTTTAATTATTATAAATGCTTGCTTTAAAAAGGTTTTAAATCATCATATTTTTCATAAATAATTAATTTCTTTAACCTATGTTTAAATAAATTTTTACTTAATTAACTTAAGAAACTCGCCTCATCACCTCCTGTACTCCGTGACGTGACAGTTAGTCTTGGCTGACAAGTGTGTTGCTTTCTTGAAGATATTAATTACTTTTGGGCTTTGCGTGAATCATCGGAGAGAGAAGAAATAATTAAAAGAAAAAAGGGTCATTTGACAAAAAAGTAAAACATCAAAATGAAAAACTTTTTTTTTCCTACTAGGTTGTGGCCTGGTCCTCTCAATGCGGTGGGCCCCACCAGATGGTTTCCACCATCTCACTGAGAAGACTAGGGCCCATTTGGTAGGGCCCACCTCACCAAGAGGACCAAACTACAGCCTGATTCAGATGTATAGTATTGCTCCTTCAGAATTAATACCTTTGACAACGGTTCGTGCGACTAACAATTGCCTCTATGCTACTTATTATTACCCCTATTTTACTTACAAACCTCCATATTAATCTGAATGGCTGTGAACAAAGAGAAGTTTTCAATCTTTAGTAATGGGGCGTTGTACCATAGACACCCTATATATATATACCTACATATAAATAGAGGTGTATATATTGGTAAACTAATAAAAAGCCACCCTGTCAGGATATGGTATCTTCGTCCCTGTTGTTAATAATAGGTGATTAATTATGTATAAAAGAGTACAACAAATCAATACAATGGCTTGTTTGAGACAATACGTATTCAAAATTAGCATTTCAGAGGGTAGGCGCCGTGACGTTGTTTGCAATACAAGTACATAATTAGTGTCACCTTTTTGGTGCCACGGAGCTCTACTTTCTAGCAGGTATCAGTGCCATTGCGCTGAAAGACCATGGCTGCGACACTAGTATTTATTCACTAAAAATTGTTTTATTGTTTTCATACTTAATTGTTTATTATTTTGGTACTATTTATTGAGAAACATATTATAATCTTTATAATTAAAATATAGCATGTGGAGGTTTAAAAATGATAATGGCCCAAAAAATAAGATCTAAAAAAGTTCTAATCAAATTTATATTGCCTAGATTCTTCTTTTTGGAATTTTTTTTTTGTTTTCAAATCTTCTCCTTTTTTTAACATTATCTTTCTTAAAATTTTCACCTATTATTTTTTTGAAAAATTTAAAACTATATTACTCAAAAAATTATAAACAAATCTTACTTTTTATTAATAATAAGGTTATACGTTATAGGATTAAATGCTAGATTTCATTCGACATAAACAATTTATTGATAAAAGGACCAAAACGTAAATTTCTGAAAGCTATAAATATGGGACAGCAATAATGAAAATACTTCATAAATGAACACTGTACAGGCTCCACGCTTTCACCCACCAAAAAATTATTACAAATACAATCATTCAACTAAACAAGTACTACTTTGCCAGAGGGGTTATGAGAGGGAGAAAAACATAAAAAACAAAATGACAACACACGTAAAGGCTTACATCATCATGAAACGTCATCACAAAACTTGTTTCTATGCCTAAGCATTTAAGTGGAATTTTCCTTTCAAACCTTTTTTTTAAATCACGCCCTCAAAGCTCCTTCCTTTCATCTTCCATTGAGTTGCTTCTCTCTTTCCTCAAATCATGACCAAAGCTCCAGTCTCCTAGAAACCCTATCCTCTTTTTTTTTTTTTTTTCCTAATTTCTTCCCCTCTTATCCTCCAATTACTCCACACCTGTATTTAAGCAAACCCACACGAACCTCAAAATAACCGGAAAAAAAAGAGTATATTTGGTACTATTAGTACTACCACTTAAATGGGTACTAGTATTTGTCCTTGGCCTGATCAGAATCTGTCAAACAGGCTGATCAAAGAGCTTGTTCAAGGCCGGGATTTGGCGAACCAACTTCAGATTCTTCTTCACAAACCCTTTGGAGAAAATGGGTCAGCCTCATCGGCCGGAGAACTGGCCGGAAAGATTTTGCAATCTTTCACCGAATCTCTCTCTGTGCTCTTGAGCAGTACTAGTACAAGTTCTGATCTTCACAAGAACAACAAAGACCCTGATAGGATTAACATTAATATCGGCGGTGAAGTGGTTTCCGATCAGATCAACGTCCCTGAGGCTTCCATTGTGGATCAATCGCAATGTGGTGACCGGAGCTCTGAGGATTCCGGCGAGATCAGTACTAAGAAGAGACCGGCTTTGAAAGATCGGAGAGGGTGTTACAAAAGGTCAAGTATTTTTGTTGCTTTTATTATTATTATTTCATCATTTCTTTGTGTATATATACGTACGTATACGTATATGTGTATATATGCATATATTATATGTTTGTGTGATCCATGTACACCATGTATTTTGATGAGATATTTTTGTTCTTCTTTGTCAATTATTGCAACACGTTGCTTTTGTCATCTATTATGGTGATAAGATGATGATCCTTATTCATTACTCTTCAGTGGTGATGTTCTTGTCCTTCCATGAAAAAGAGAGAAAACAAAAACATATCCAAAACCCCACTTTCTTTTGAATATGAATTCAAACACGTGAAGAAAAGATCCTTTGTATTGTTAGGTTTTAACTTTTTTTTTACCCTTTTGTTTCGCTTGTTTTGCACAGAAACTGATGGATTTTTCTGATTTGGTTTGATTGCAGAAAGACTTCTCAATCATGGACTAAAATCACACCCAAAATCGAAGATGGTCAGGCTTGGAGAAAGTATGGCCAAAAGAACATCCTTAATGCTCAATACCCAAGGTTAATTATTTACCTTTTCTATGTTTCTTTTTGGACAAATTTCATTAACTATCCGTTAATTTGATTGATCTGATGAATCAGTACGGTACAGCTGAAAGAGCTAAAACATGACATAGAAAAAGGATGGGACCCAATCTTTTGCATATTCACAATATCAATTACAACGTGGAAAGAAACCAACACGTGTAAAGTTAAAAGAAAAAATAAAAGGACATTAGGCCCCATATTCCAAACAGTAAAGGATATATTAAAAATTTGTTCAAAAAACCATAAATTGGAAGACACAAAAGCTTGCAGTAGAACAATAGAATTTATCAAGAAATAGCATAGATATTAATTATTATTGCTTTTGGTAACAAATATTCATCGGCTGTTTGGAGTTCCAAGTATTATCATAACTGTGTTTTCTCTTAAATGTTATAGTATTTTTAATTTTAACTAAAATTAACATAGATATTAATTATTGTTGCTTTTGGTAACAAATATTTATTGGCAGTATAGAGTTTCAAGTACTATTTTAACAGTATTTTTTTTAAATATTATAATATTTTTAGTTTTAACTATTAAATCTAACTCATTTTCAAACCGTCTGGTAATCAATTAGTTTCGACGTGATTGGCAACAGGGCTTACTTCAGATGCACCCGCAAGTACGACCAAGGTTGCCGAGCAACCAAGCAGGTCCAACAAATCCAAGACAATCCAAAACTGTACCAAACAACCTACATAGGCCATCACACGTGCATAAGCATTCCAAGAGCACCCCAGATGATCATTTCTGATTGCCATGAATATCCTTGGAATTCTGCTAGTAATTATAAGGTAACAAACAATATTGGTTCTGATCACAGCCCAAGAAGCACTACTACTAGTAGTACTATTATCCCAAAATATCACAAATCAAAATCCACTACAACCAAACTTATAATAGAACAAGGTCAAGATCATGATGATGACGATGATCAAGTGATCAAGAAAGAAACACCAAGGAGTGATGATCATGACAACGCTTCATTTGACACTGATGGTCATGATCACAGTCTGTGGCCTAACGAGTTTAAGGATCTTGAGCTACCTGATCCGTCGATTGATAAGGATGTCGTTTCTCATCATGTCATGTTCTCGTTTGAGGATCATCGGAGGGGTACTGCTACTTCTGATGATCATGATTTGGACATGGACGACTTTGTGGTGAAATCTATAGATTTTCGTGATGATTTTCAATTTGATGAAAAGGAGTTTCCTATGTAAAAAATCAGTGTGAAGATTGAAGAGCAGTAGTGTCAGGGTGCTAGTGTACGTACGTACTTTGTGTAATTTTTAGCATTTTCTGAATCATGTTAACTTTCCAACTTGTGATATAATGAGAATAATAATCATGCTTATAACTAAACAATTCAACTAGTACCTTTTAACAATTAAAATGTGTCAGTGGTGTCGTCATTTTCTTTTAGTGCCAAAACAGATTTGTCCCTGAATTTTTTTGCAAAAGAGGAACTTTTAACGGTTTGATTATCACAGAGTACGCTCAAATCATTGATGACTATTAATTAAGATTGTTTTTGGCCCTATATTTAAAACTATTGGTTAGAGCTGTTAATGCTGTAGCGTGTGAATGTTTTATATTTTAGCAATTTTTTGCTTTTACTGTAGCGTGAAGGAGTGTTACACTGTTTTTAACTAAAAAATTAGTTATAACTAACTAATGCTAAACATGCTATAAATCTATATAGAAACGCTCTAAATCATGTCATGTATATGAAAACGTTTTGTTTTGTTTTTTGTTTTTTTGTTTCTTTTTAAAAAAAAAAAATAATTTTAACTTCATTTGCCTGGTTTGTTGCCATTCTATAACGATCTCTTAAATTCAAAGAGTAATTTACCACAATCAAAAGTTTAAGAAGCAATGTTGATAATTCAATTAAACTATAGGAGGCATAAATATATAATTTACAATCTATACATTTTTTTGGGGATAAAAACATATCCACGTGTATATTTGGCGCATGCTTTTGATGAAATAAATGCTCGGTATTCATTATTATTGAAATTGTTTTAATCTCGGGTAACAAGTTGGGACATTTTCAGATTTATATCTCGTCTTGTCCAGAGGCCCTAGCAAGTAGCCTTCAATTTTCACAACTAGCTAGAAACTGGTAGAAGTTTTTTATTTGCGATGTAGACGTGACAGAATTAAATATATAGTCCCACAAACTGTGATTAATATCTTTGTCTTATGTAAGGGTTTCATCACATGTTATTTAAGTTGTAGTGGACTAAAATTGGCCACAAATTAATAAATTTCATCACAAAACACAAAAACAGCTTTTCCTTCCTTTTATTGCACTGCAACGGAGTTTGAAAACTGTTTCTAACTAAAAAATTATAATAATTTAAATTTTGTAAAAGAAAACACTATATTATAATTTAAATTATAGGTCCAAGTATCGTTTACTTTTCAAGTCTAGACTAGCCATACCCTTTTTTTTTTTTTAAAATAAATAAATAAACCATTAAGAAGAAAATGAATGTAACTTGCATGCTGCTAGCTCATTAGCAAGCGGTGGGGCAGTTGTGTCGTCAAAAAGTGAGGTCCCAAGGACAAGTATTTACAAGATGGCTAACGCCTCAATAGTAATACATGGGAATTCAACTTATGGTCAACAACAAAAACTAAAACGGCCAAAACAAGACACAAAAAAGGGTGAGAATTAGTCCTTTTTTCTGTAAGGGAATGGGAATTAATCTTTTGCATATTCATTATATCAATTACCATATGAAAAGAACCCAACATATGTAAAGTTAAAAAAAGGAAAAAAATTAGGCCCCATATTCCTAAAAAATATAAAGAAATACTAGAAGGTCTCTTATTGATAGCGTTATAGCTTTTACCGTTAAATATGATCGAAATTATTATTTTTAGATTAAATCTACAAAACAAATTCTTACTATAACTTACTTTTTCATTACCCACCGTACAAATCCCACAAGTATATTATGTAGATGTAAAATACACATTACCTTCTCCTTGTCACTGCTCGAGAATTTATACATACATGGACAAAGTCTAAAACCAATCCAACACGAGTAATATTTTTTTAGTCAACATGGTTACATTGCAATAGTTTGTGTGACACTTAATTTCTTTTATAGTGTGATATGCAATATTATAAGTTTGGATTACATTTATCAAGTATTGCACTAAAACAATTTAATGTTTTAATCGGACTGTTAGGATCCTCCTTTCTGTAGTCAATAAGAAAATAACATCGATTGTGAAAGCCGATTAAAGCTATACAATCTCGTCCATACATACTTTTGTGATTAGTGCTGTGAGAAACTTGAGAAAATAATCAGTGACACGGCTGGATAAATTTGCAGTATTAAATATAGCGTCAACTTGCATGTCACATTATGCAAAACAAAATACCTCTACACATGGAAGAAAAAAAATCTACAAATCAATTGAGTTACAAATATATCCCTAAAAACGACAATACTTGAAATATTCCTTCAAACCAAACAAAAACCACATTGAATGCGTACTACTGAAAACTAGATGGCGCTGTCCAATTTTGACCCCTACTCTGTTACAAATCGTCTTCACAAATATTGAACTCTAATTATCCCTATACATATCCTCTCTTTTTTTTTTTTGGAGCTTTTATTGTTGTCTTTTGCGGTTAATATTAAAAAAAAAGGGAAAAATTAAAAATCACAGCTTAATTATTCCATGAGATGATCAGTCAATTTAACCACAATCATGACTAGCACAATTAATCTCAATCAACATTCTTCTTGTGTCACTTATTGTCGTTTTTATGATCTTCCAATGAAGGGAACAAAAAATCCATGCTGTTACTAGTGCTGCTGCTGCCCGAATTAAACATTGCATCTGCCATATCCACCACAGGGAACTCATGGACCCCTTGGTCTTTATTGTACCGTGCCGTGGCACCGGACGGGCCTGCGCCACTGGAACTAGTACCGGGACCGTGGCCGAGTGCCGGGGTGAATTCCATAGAAAGCCATCTTCCTAGAGGAACCGAAGAAGTGCTACTAGTGAGGTTGGACATTTGTGGTTCGGCAGCAGTAGGAGTAGTAATAGTACTAATAGCCATAGTTTGTGTCATGTCTTGTGATATAATTACCGCCTGTGACGTTAAAATGGAAGGCGCCGTGGCCGACATGTGACACGTGTGGCGGCCTCGGTACATGACTTCGAATGTGTACGGATCGTGGTCTAGCCGTTGGACTTGTTTCTTGGCGGGGCAATTGTAGAGCTTCTGATGGGTGCACCTATAGTAGCCCCTGGAAAATCATGGCCAAGATGAGGAAAAAATTAGGGCGTAATTAGTGTTGTTAGAGAAGATTATCAAGTTTACTTTGTAGAAGTTTCTCTCAAGTCAATGGCATATGGTTTTGGAGAAAAGATCAGTGTGTACGGGTCTCTACAAGAAAAATTCTTCTAATTTTTGCTTTATATTATGGCTATTTATTTCTCATTAATTACTTTATTTATTTATTTGTCTATTTTTTTGAAATTTCTAGTCAAACATGTTGTTAAGTTTGGTGATTTGGACTTGGTCAAATGATGGTCGCCTTGCTTGGTCCTGGTCTTATACACAAAAGGAAAAAGCTAGTATGAAAAAATGACGAATTGAACAGAATGTTTATTAATATTATTTTCAATTTCTTGGACAACTATAAATGTGCACTGATTAATGTAAAGGTTAGAACTAAACTAGAAATAGTGATGAATGAAATTGTGGCCGCCTTTTTTGTGTGAAATTAAATAGCAAATTTCTTGGACAAAATACCATGGGCACTGGTTAACAGTGTGCATTGACTTGATCATAATAGGGTGTTTAATTCGTCAAAGTAACCATATATCTCTTCTATTTTGACCGTTATTGATGTTCTTATGAGTTTTTTTTTTTTTTGTCAGTTGAGGAATTTTGAAAAACACGTGTTAACAAAACCCAACTTTCTATGCATGCCTACACAAGATTTTGATTTGCGTTACTTACAAGGCAGTCAAAGGTCAACAAATCGCGATGCAAACTTGAATAGAAAAAAAATTATTAGTCCCCTGATTTTCCCATGCTTTATTATTATTATTATTATTATTATTGTAGTAAAAAAATGAATCATACCTAGGGTACCTTGAGCCCATGATCTCCTTCTGGCCATATTTACGCCAAGTGTGGCCATCATCTGGTGGGATTTCAGTATTTCCAATCTGAGGCGCAGCCATCCTCACCAAGCGAGTCTCAGCATCATCTTTCCTGTTTGCATATAGATGAATCTTCTTAGCAATATAATAATACTATTATATTATAAATTTTTTTGGTAAGAATATTATAATTATACTAAACAAAGTATGTTTAAATCCAAAGTTTTAAATAGTGCCGAAGCTAGTAGCCATGAAAGTTACGTTTACACTCATTTATATGGTATACTTTTTCTAAGAAAGCTTCTCGTTATTGCTTTCTTCTTTCCATACAATTTCCAAATCCCTTTTTTGTTACTTTATTATTAGAGGTTGACATCAATAGCATCATGTCCCACAGCCTGGAACGACCAAAAAGCATTTGTAAATTTAGTAGATAGACCGTTTGAAAAAATAGTAGAAATCAACAATTTTAGTTTGAAAACTGTAGTAATAAGAGTTTTACATTATAGCTTTTACTGTAGTATGTGAGAGTTATATGCTTCTCATAGTTATATCTGATGGTTAAAATTGATCTTTCAAACGGTCCATGAGTTATATTAAATCCTATACCTATTAACTAATATCCTTTTTATTTATAAATTAAGTTTAAAATTTTAAATGTAGTGCATTTCTTCAATTCAGCCCCAAACCATAGAAAATTCATCTCATCCCCAGATTATTTATTAGCTAGTAGTGCAGAAAAGGCCGTTTAGGAACTTAGTTCAAACCAATTTTTTGAATTAAAAACATTATAGTAAAATTAGTTTTGAATTACAATTTTATGGTTTGAACAAAATTCCTAATCGGCCTACAAATATAGGAAGAAATTAAACAACAAGCATATAGAGTAAAGACAAACTTAGCACTGATAAAGTCCATTGTATAAAACAAAAGAAGAATACTTAATTACCACTAACATTAATCATGGTTTTTTAGCATTAATACACACACGCACACAAATATATATATATATGTGTGTGTGTGTGTGTGTATGTATATATTTTACTTCTACCATCAAAAGAATATATTACTTCAAAGTCCACACATATAGGTATGTATGTATGTATGTATGTACCTTCTTCGTTGTCTTTGTGATGAAGAGGATGATGAACTAGGAATATTGCCTGAAACCGATACATCAATTGCCAATTGTCCCGTACTTGAGGCCAGAAATTGAACATGCTGACTACCCATCTTAGCTTCGGACATGTCTTGATTAGTAGTCATATT
The DNA here is from genome assembly GCA_025403435.1 of Artocarpus heterophyllus. Classification (NCBI taxonomy): domain Eukaryota; kingdom Viridiplantae; phylum Streptophyta; class Magnoliopsida; order Rosales; family Moraceae; genus Artocarpus; species Artocarpus heterophyllus. Next base: position 31,812 of record JAJQZP010000142.1, on the reverse strand, counting down.
CATTGATTGATCAGTCGTGTAACAACTAGCATTAGACCTCAGCCATTCATGTAAACTCGCCTGATCATTGACATTAATCTGCATCTGATCTTGATCTCGATGATCACTCGGCAGCCTTTCCCTCGCGCCGCCGAAAGCCTTCAAAATCTCGTCGCAGAATTTTGAGAGCGCGCTCGGCTCGCTCGATAAGTTTTCAAGGCTTGACTCTAGCTCCTTGGCCAGCTTACATCCATGGAGGATCAAAGATAGTGCGGCGCTATAATCCTCCATGTTTTCAGGGTGTTTTCGCTTGTTTAGGTTTGTTGTCTTGGTTGGTTTGAACATATTGTCCAAGGGAAATTTTGAAAGGTAAGTGAATTTATATTGGCTTAATTTTTTTTTTTTTCTATGATACGTTTTGGAAGACTAGAAAAGAGAAAACTTTTCAAAGTGTATATAACACTTGAAGGTTTTACACGGTAAAATCACGGAAGAAAGAGGGCAAAATGTGGAAAGAGGACTTGGTCACGGTCCACTTGGGATTTCAACATTTCTCTCTTTCTTTGTTGGTCTAGAAGAAGACCCTCCCTGTCGAAGTTAAACACATTTTATTTTCTGAGGTTTGAAATCTATGACCAAAATGTAATACAACAATATAATTAATGTTTCTTCCACGTTCTCTTGAATTAGATTCTGCTATTACGAATTTTTTTTTAGCTCTTTTAGTATGATGTGTATTTTTTTATCCCATTCGTAGATACTAATATTTTAATCATTGAATTAATTCTTTAATATTACGATCTACGAGTGTTTACATTAACAATATTTACAGCACACAACGTAAAAGTATTTCTGATCTTAAATAAGAATATTAGAAAATTTAATCTAATATTCTAACCAATACGGTAAAAATTTATATCTTACCATAAATTTTGTCTTTTTCAAGGGATGTTTAGCTAAAAAAAAAGGGGGGGTTTAACCCTAACCCTACGTCTTGAGTTTGTGCGCTGTGACCAATCTGGTCGTCACTTATGTGTGACAAACAGGAATTTGACGCAGCCAACAGCAGCATGGTCAAGATTCGTTAGTCCAATAGAATTTTTTTGGTCACTCCCTTGGGTTTTGCTTTTGCCTCAATCGTCTAGACTTGGGCATGAAAATATTTTCACCTACATTTGTCTATAAGTGGGGGTCTTTAAAAAAATAATTGCATCATCATTTCCTAGTTCCTAGCAATTCATGTCCCTTTTAAAAAAGGCCAACAAGGTTTTTTTTTTTTTTTTGGTTGTTAGCACTTGATTAAATTAATCAAAGAAGACTAAGTTCCATTACACTTTTACAACGTTATTTCCAACTTTCCAAGATTGAGAATGAGCTTTCTAACTTTCAACAAGTAAAACATTAGCACCAATGACCAAAAGAAAAATCAAGAGTTAACAAGAGCAACATACTAGAGAACACTGCATGAAATTCCTGGGTCCTTTTATTTCCAGGCATTTACAAGTTTTTTTAATAATTAAATTAGTTCTCCGGCAGAGACTTCTATTAATAGTGTACGTTTTCAAACAGTTGAATATAGTTTAAAAAAAAAAAAATTCTACTGGCCCACCGGTTGAAAACGGAAACCTATTGATAAGCTAGGTTTCAAGTTTCCACCAAGGTTAAATTATGGGCATTCATATTATAACGAGATTATGTTCATGACAAGAGATAAGCTTTGTCTATGACTTGTGCCGTGTAACTAACAACTAATAAGAAAGAAGTAAATGGGGCGTGAATGGGGCATAATTTCCCTAAAAGTTGTGGCCTCCGCATGTTGGGAACCACCTTTTCTATTTTATTTTTAAGCAAATAAATAAGGGAATCGTTATAGTGTAGAAGTCTATTTTGTACTATTGGTGGAGTATAGATGTTTTAACTATCATATTAATTTTTTTTTTATAGTTTAATTTGTAACTGAAAGCAATTCTTGTATTGCACGTTGTGAATTTTTAATATTAGACCATTAAAATATTAATCCAACGACTAAAACAACTTTCTTCATTGGTTGTGTAAAATTATCTTCTACGTAATAAGAATTTCTATTAAATAATTACACCGCTTGTATTAATCATTTAATTCTGATAAATATTAGGATGGCACTTTTAGTTTTTATCAATATTATGATGATCGGTATACAATTTAAAGTTTTGAATAAAAATCACAATAGTTTACTTAAAGGATATATAACTGAAGTTGCAATTCTTCGTTCGATTAGGTGCCTTAGTAAACTTATGAATGCGTTTTGTGATTATTCCAATTTTGAATCCTTGTTTATGATTTGAACGTCATTAGTTCCCATTTGGTTACGTCTTAAGTGTAAATAAACACTCAAAGAAAACTAAGAAATGCAACCTCTTAACTCACATCTTAGTTTTGGATCACTCTCATAAAAATTTGCCCTTCTGAAGTTATTATGTAAAGAGAGAAGCGAGGGCAAAAGTTTAAAAGGTGTTTTGCAAAATCAGTTATAACCAATTTTTTTTATTATTACAGTATAAAATTCTCGTATATTAAAATAATAAAAAAGATACCATATAAAACTTTTATATAATATAGTTTTCAATTCAAATCACACTATAAAAGTATTTGAAGAAAGAAGAAAGCATGAATCTTTCTACACAATCACTTGTTGGGCTTTCCTCTTCGCCTAAACTCTCCACAAAGACAACGCAGTTTTCTAATGGGCTTTCGTTAATGGTTTGATATACAACTTCGAAGTTGACCTAGACTGCACAACCTCACCAGTCTATTCGTTCAAAGCCCAAGTTCAATTTGGTCGCCCGACTTAATTCACAAGTGATTATTGTCATGGCCCACACCTGTGCTGCCAAGGTCTTACGAAACAAAATTCTAGGCGAGGAACCACCAAAGGATATGGTGTAGTGGTTATAATGTGTTTATTAGGCATCTCTTTTTCCTCCACCCAGGTTCGAGTTCTATAGTCTCTTGCAAGATCCTCACTCCAACAATAACTGTTCATGTATTAGGATGATGAGACAAACAAGAGTCGTCGAATAAGAGAAACTAGTGTAACATTCTGACTGCCCTTAGAGCCTCAACATTGTCAAAATGTCAAAGGAGATGAGGGCGAAATGTAGACCATCACGTTCTTTTGTGAGCAAAAAAAAAATTCTAGGTGAGGATGTGCTTAAAAAATGAAAAATAATCTCTCTCTAGGCGAGGATCTTTTTCCGTACTTTTTTTGTTTTAAGAAAAAATTTTACTGGAAGAATTTCTGCCACCTTAAAGAGTGACAATTTTCAATAGTCTCTTGATGACACAGAATTTCTCTCTCTTCTTATTTTGTCGCCTGTTATCTAACATATTGCGCACGCATTGCTCGTTTTGTTAATGCGCCGTTACGGACGCGCACTAAATGTCCATAAATATCCCAATGACCATGATTCCATGAATAAACTATTTTTTTTATAAATTCCTAAAAAAAAACAGAAATTAGATTAAACTATACTTTTCCAAAGAAAATTTTCGATGAACAATAAACGGAAAGAGCTCATACAGTAACGTTGCTATAAGAAAAAAAAAAAAAAAAACCACAAGTGAGGGCAATTTAATTGGTATTATGTCCCTCCACCTCAACCATAGGTCGAGGATTCGAATCACGTTTAACCCCACTTAAAAATAAGTGGCATTCCTCATCTTTTATATATAAAAAAAAAAATTCACATAAAGTTAGACTCAGGAGTTGTGACACATAAATAGATTGGTTAAGTGTCAACAAAACATGACATAAACATGAACAACAAAAGATGTTATGGCATAAATTCAAAGTATATAAAAATTGTGATATGTCATCTTTCTTTTTTTTCCTCATATTGAATGAAGTTATAACTATATTTCAATAATTAAGGAGGGGGCATAATTATAATTTTTTTTGCAAAATAGGGCACAACATGTTCTAATTATTTTGTAAGAACACAACAATATGTCAATTATTTTATGTGGCATAATAACATTTTTCTATTATTTTGTGGGGGCATGATTATAATTTTCTTTCAAAATAAGAGCATAATTGGAATTTTAGATTACAAAATAAGAATAAAAATCCAAATGTTTAAAAATGATTGGTGGCACGTCTACCTTGGCTCCGTCGGTGTTTTCTCACATTTGTGTTTTTGGCTTACAATTTTTTTTTAGTGGAAATGTGACCAATGATTGATTACCCCACAAAACAAAATGGTTGATTACAACAAATAGTGATAATCATTTGTTGTATACCAATTGTTAATTACTAGGATGTTTAAGAGAAAAGTTCAAATTATAATAATTTGAACTATATATTGTAGTATATGATAGATTTACATTATAGTATATTATTGCTTTACAATATAACATGTGAGAGTTTTATTTTATTTGTTGTTGAAACTTTAAAATTCAAACCACGCACCTAAACGCCCTTTAAAGCATGAAACAAATGATTATCACCATTTGTTGTTACTTTTTATCATTGATTGAGGGTCTCTCAAAACATGACTTGGTTGAAAATTGGAAATGTGTCTCTTCCTAACCTCAGATCTCACCCACCACCAACCCTTCAAGCTTACCTACAGCTTAATCTTCCCATGATCCTACCTACGTATTGCTCTCCCACTCCATTTATTATCCCATCAGTCTCTCGCCGTCAAAATAAACGGCTATCAAACCCCCTCACCAACTCCCTCGCACATTGCTCATGTGTCATACCGCTCATGCACCTAACTCCTCCTCCATCAAATCACCACCCAACCCCATTTCCTCTTTGTTTCAAAGTCTAATTGTCTTGTGTTTGCATTAAAAAAAAAAAAAAAGCTTTATTGTCTCGTTTGCATCATCAAAAGTTCTTATTTTCTCGTAGATATTTTATTTTATTGGTTTGGTGTTGGTATGTTTTTGACCCCAATTGTCTATTATGCAAGTCAATAATTAAGTTCTGAATAAATCGGATTACAAACCAAAAAATTAGCATTTTAGTCTTGAATTTTGACAATGTTGGCACATGTATTCGACATATCCGCGACAATAAAAAGGCGAAAGTTCTTATTTGCTACTGTTTGAGATGCTGCGAATTCTATTTTAATGAGGTGATTGTCATTTATTTATGTATGGAACTTTGAGAAGAGAGGAGTTTTGAAATATAATAATTTAATAATATTCAAAGAAATTGGCAATGATAGGATCTTATTATAATTGTTAAGAAGTGCTATTTGTTACGCAACGAATAGCTCTTAACTCACTTTATACGCAACGGATAGCTCTGCATCTTATATGAATTTATCTTATTAGAAAATGTGTCATTTTTAACTCACTTTTTTTTAGAGTCATTTTCTTAGAATTTTGTGATTCTTTTATAAGTTTTTTTTTTTAAAAAAAATTAAAGTAGGAACAAAAATATGACCAGGTTAAAAAAAAAAAAAAAGAACATAAATTTTTATGCTCCCAATAGAGTACCATTTCACTAAGCGAGCCACTAGCCACGAGAGTCAAAAAGCCAATTTACCAATATTTAGACTCTTGAGTCTCATCTCTAGTCCAAATATCAAAACAAAAATTTTTTTTTTTGAAAGTATCAAAACAACATTTAAAAACAAAAAAAAAAAATAACAGGCAAATTGTGTCAAGAAGCATTATTTTAATTTCAATACTAACAAAAAAAAAAAAAAAGAACTGTTGAACCTTCTAATTTCCCTCCTATTTATTTCTTCTTAAACGCCCCCGCTCAAACACCTCAACACACAAACTCCAAACATCACCAACACCATCACCATGGACCTCCTCTTCCTAGAGAAGCTCCTCCTCTCCCTCCTCTTCTCCTTGCTCCTCTCCATCCTCGTCTCTCGCCTCCGCGGCAAGCGCTTCAAGCTCCCCCCGGGCCCGCTCCCCGTCCCCGTCTTCGGCAATTGGCTCCAGGTTGGCGATGACCTCAACCACCGCAACCTCTCCGGTCTCGCCCGCAAATTCGGCGACATCTTTCTCCTCCGCATGGGCCAGCGGAACCTCGTCGTCGTCTCGTCTCCGGAACTCGCCAAGCAGGTCCTCCACACGCAGGGCGTCGAGTTCGGCTCCCGCACCAGGAACGTCGTCTTCGACATCTTCACCGGCAAAGGACAGGACATGGTGTTCACCGTCTACGGCGAGCACTGGCGGAAGATGCGGCGGATCATGACCGTCCCTTTCTTCACCAACAAGGTTGTCCAGCAGTACCGGCTCGGGTGGGAGGACGAGGCCGCGAGGGTCGTTGAGGATGTTAGGAACAATCCAGAAGCTTCCTCGAACGGAATTGTGCTCAGGAAGAGGCTGCAGCTCATGATGTACAACAACATGTACCGGATCATGTTCGACAGGCGGTTCGAGAGCGAAGAGGATCCGCTTTTCGTCCGGTTGAGGGCGCTTAACGGCGAGAGGAGCCGCCTCGCGCAGAGCTTCGAGTACAATTATGGCGATTTTATTCCCATTTTGAGGCCGTTCTTGAGAGGCTACTTGAAGATTTGCAAGGAGGTTAAGGAGAGGAGGCTGCAGCTGTTTAAGGACTATTTTCTTGATGAGAGGAAGTAAGAATTAATTCTAATTTTAATTAGTTTAATTTTTAAATTATTTAGAAGATTTGATTAATTTTCTGTGGTTTAATTTGATTTTTTTTTTTTTTTCAGGAAGCTGGCAAGCACTACAAGGAGTAATAACAATGCGTTGAAGTGTGCTATTGATCACATGCTTGACGCTCAACAGAAAGGAGAGATTAACGAGGACAATGTTCTTTACATAGTCGAGAACATCAACGTTGCTGGTATGAATTTATATATATATATATATTTTTTTTTCTATATATATGATGTTAAGAGAATTGGTATTTAAGACGTTATAACTCATAATTAATGAATATAAAAAAGGGAAAATTGTTTGGAAGTTCAAGGGATTTAATTTCATTTCTGTTGAGGAAAATAAAAAGACGCCAAACCTTAATTTGGAACCCCTTTTCACGGGTTTAATTTTGTTTAATTTTGTCTTATCATGTTAACCTTAATACTCGGTTAGTTACGTCAATTAAAAAAGTCAATTGCAGCCAACTTTGTGGGCTAGCCGATTTTACATAAATCAAGTTTGGTGAAAAAAAAAAAAAAGAGAGAGAAACGGTCATTTGAATTTTCAATAGGATGGTCATAAAATATCCGCCTTATTTGAAATTTTGCTTCACAAGAACAATTGTCAATTGGGTCCTTGTCCTTATCACCAAACCATCCTACAAAACAGTGTACCATGATAAAACAAATAAATGTTCACGTGAAACAGAACAAAAAACTTAATTACAAGTCAATTACCTCGTTTTCTCCTTGCAGCAATTGAGACAACACTATGGTCAATCGAGTGGGGAATTGCTGAGCTGGTGAACCATCCGGAGATCCAACAAAAGCTCCGACACGAGCTCGACACGGTGCTCGGTCCAGGCGTGCAGATCACCGAGCCAGACGCGCACAAGCTGCCCTACCTGCAGGCAGTTATCAAGGAGACTCTGCGGCTGCGGATGGCCATCCCCCTGCTGGTGCCCCACATGAACCTACAAGATGCCAAGCTCGGCGGCTACGACATCCCTGCTGAGAGCAAGATCCTTGTCAACGCCTGGTGGCTCGCCAACAACCCGTCTCAGTGGAAGAACCCGGAGGAGTTCAGGCCGGAGAGGTTCTTGGAAGAGGAGGCTAAGGTTGAGGCTAATGGGAATGACTTTAGATACCTTCCTTTCGGCGTCGGGAGGAGGAGTTGTCCCGGGATAATATTGGCTTTGCCCATTTTGGGGATCACTTTGGGGCGTTTGGTTCAGAACTTTGAGCTCTTGCCTCCTCCTGGACAGGACAAGCTTGATACCTCTGAGAAAGGTGGGCAGTTCAGCTTGCACATTTTGAAGCACTCCACAATTGTCGCCAAGCCAAGGGTGTTTTGATCAGATTTTCTGTCAAAAGTTTAGTACTAAAATTGATCTCTACTGCGATATTGGATTTTGGATTATGTAATGTGCAAAGAACTGCAAATTCCATACTTTAATTAGTTTCAAACTCTCAATAACACCAGTAAAGTATCTTCATCAGTAGAGAAAATTTGCAAAGAAAAAGAAAGATCTGTTGATGCTTGAAGGTTCCCCTGCATAAATTTAATAGTGAAACTTTCTTAATTGGTTTAATGAAGTTTTTATTGATTCTTAAAAAAAAAAAAAAAAAGAAAAGAAAAGAAGAGAAGGCAGCACTATACCTGATGGAGTGTTTGGTTGATAGTGGAAACATATTAAACAAAAACCAATTCACATTTACTTCTCTTCTTTTATCATGACATTCTCTTCTTTTCTACATGGTTACAATTTATAGTTTTGTTCCACTAATGAATATCAATAATTGTACAGTAAAAATTCTACCCCCATCCCTCCTATCGGCCAATGGAGAAGAGAAAGTGGATTAGAACAGGTGGGTGAATATGTATTCATTGTTATTACTATTTCTTTAGACAGCATTTTTAAGAGAAATAAAGATATGCAAAAAAATAAAAACTAGAGCAATTATTTAAAAAAAGGAAAAATTATTTCAAAATATAAAAGGCAAGAATTTGGGGACGCTTGTGCTTGAAAGAATGGTTTTAACTCTAAAATTTAAACAACAAACAATATAAAATTTTTATAAAAATATATTACAACATGAAACTTTCATATACTATAAGGGCGAAACTATATACACCTTCTCTCAAATACATTGAACGTTACGATTAAAAATCCTCAAACCAAGACACAAGCGTTGTCGATTAATAGTTAATCAATATCCCACAAAGAATTGGAAAAAAAAAAAGTCAAATACGTACTTATTTTCTTTTCTAAAATTAGCAACTTTAAAAATGAAATAAATAAACACTTTATTCCGACTTCTTGCGGTCATATTTACATAAATTAAAATATAAAAGGGTGCGTTTATTGGCATTCTCATTATATCTAGGTAGAAAAAAATGTTTGAAAAAAAATTGTAAGTTTATTTAGTGAGCGGGCAAAAAAAGAAAAGCCAATAATACTATTTAAATGTAAATGTAGCGACCTTTTTAGTATTTTAGGAGGATGTAAGAAGTAAAATGGGAGACAATTAAAGAAAATATATGTGAAAAGTAGAATAGGAGTGTCTATTTACCCAATATAAAAACCTTTTATCAAAAAAGACAAATTTCTAGGGTGTTTGGAAAGGTGGTAGGAACCAGTGGTGGAAACCACTTTTATTGTAGCATGTAAGAGTTTTATACTGTAGCATCTTTTTTTTTTTTTATTGTTACTGTAGCATGTGAGAGCTTTACACTGTTCATAACTGACATTGTGGTGAGAACTGAGTGGTTCCTACCACTGCTAAACACCCTCTCATAGTTCCCAACAGACCATTCACATTGCAAGGAGATCAAATCTAACGTTTTTTTTTTTTTTTTCACTACTAGTTTGGTCCTATGCGACGCATGTATTAAACTATGTTTAAATTGTTATAATATAGAATCCAAAAAAAAAAACTATGTTAAAATTGTTATAATATAGAATACAAAAAAAAAAACGTATGCAGGAAAAAAGAGAAGAAAAATTATTACTTGAATTTCAAGATTCTAGTAAGAACAAGTTACAAAAACCTGTGGGTAATTGGGAGCACTAAATAAGATGGAGAGCTTCTCCGATTCTCCCACATGATCCAAGCTATACCTACTTAACATATCTCTAAAATTATGTTGACCAACCCTTGCATCAGGGCCTTGCTGTGACCTTTCAATCAACTGTTAAGGAAGAAAACAGAGTAACCAATCTTTGCAACGTGACTCTTCAATCTAGTCTCTAAGCAAAAAGAAACTATCATGCTATAGTAGAAAAGTAGAACCAAACATTTTAGTGCAAAGTATGTTTCTTCTCGGGAAGAAAACAAAAACGATAAAGTAATATCCATACAAAGCTTAAAGCTATATCATCACATAATTATAGCTCCATCACTTATGTCGCACCGCAAGTTTTTTGGTCAAACAAAATAAAATTCAGGTAATCATCCTTTAACAAGTAGTAATGTAATATTGTAGTAGTTAGTGAGTTTAATGTCAAATTAGTATTAGGTTTGACAAATAATATGATGATTGTTATGCGACGTTTTTATCGCATTCTTCACCTGCCAATTACATAAAATGATTAGCGATTGCTAATGCCTACATTTTGGATGATGAAACCGAGTATCATGCCTTATTAGTTGGAACTTGCATCTAGTATACAATTGTTACGAAATTAATGCGATAGAAACAAAGATCAAAAACACGCAGAGAATTTACGTGGAAACCCAAAACGGGAAAAAACCACGGGCAGAGGAAAAGAAAATCACTAAACTCGTGAAGATTACAATAGAGGCTCTAGGGAGGCTCAAAATTCGCTAATTAATAAACCCTAAAGCAATACATCATATATATATATAAGTATAGGCAAAACTCTATGGGCCTGAAAACATAAACTAAACGGTCCAACAACAAAGGTCCGTACTGCGGGGGCTCTGCCCCCTCACCCCCAGCGAAATCAGTTGTAGGCTACGGGATCGGGCCTATCGGCTCGATCCCTCCGCTACCACCACAGATCTCATGAAAAATCTCACTTTTGTTTTTCACCACAATTTGTCATACCGTAAGCTTTTCGAGTCGGACCAAACTGAATTCGGGTCATCATACTTTAACAACAATAAATAAGAAATTCTGTTGGTTTTGAACTATAAATGCATAGCACTTTTTCACTGCTTTACTTGTAACTTTACTTAGCTAAAGCATTATCTTAACTAGTCAAACAGGACTGTATTAACAATTTAAATAGAGCCAGGTTTCAAAAGAAACATTGAAATCATAGAAATTCAGTAATAAGTTTCAGTGCGTAAAGACTATCAAACAAGTTGCAGACATAATATGATGAGTTCAACTATGAAAGAGAAAACAAGTAAACTAAAAGAGTGTAACTATCTTAGTAGTCCCACTTTTGATAGCAATTCCTGGCTCTTAATAACCGTAATCTTTGGTTTTCACTCTTTGCTTTGGTTCTCAAGTTCAATCGGTAGTAAACTGTCACGCCCCGGAGTACGGGAGGTGACGTGGCGGAATATTTAGATTAATTAAACAAGAATTTAAATAAAAATCGAGAGTTTGAGAATCAAATTAAATAAGAATTAAGAAGATTTTCCACCACATTTTATAAAAGAATTTATAAATATTAAACAAGTAATAAAAATTAAATAAAAACCGCGAGTATGGGTTCCACAACCCACAACTTGTGCACACACATGGTTCTGACAATATCATGAATACAATTACAGTCCAAGTACAAATAAAGTTAAATCTTACATGCCTTGATTAATAATACAGAATATAAATAAACTCTCCTATTGCTCCTGAGTTCGATCCGAAGAATCTTCTCCAAACCTAAACGGGAAACCACCTAAAGGGGGGGGAGAAAATTTAAAAAAATAAAACGTGAGCGAAAGGCTCAATAGGACTATGTTTTATAAAATAGTTTAATGCAAAGAAAAATAACATTATTAGAAGTTATTCAAAAGGAAACTTGAATAAATAAATAAATAAATGAATTGAGTAGAACCGTTCTGACACAGAACAGTCCACTTGTCAAATCAAAACACCATTTTACTTTTACCTAGGCAAACCATGATATCACCACCGTAGTGGCCCAGCTGGGTTTCGGGACCTGCCCCCAAGGTCGATTGCTACATGACCCGATCTCTGATATGGCATCATGCCTTTGTGTTTATTATCATTATCATTCAAAATCCAATTACCGAGTGTTGTCAGTTACATTTATTATGAAGTTCATTTCAGATCTCGGTATATTAAAATATAACCGATAAATCCATTTTCAAACAACCGTTGAAAACATTTTAATAGAAATCCTTTTCAAAGCCAAATCATTTCAAAACCAGGCTACCAAAGAAATAGGATAAAAGTCCTACCTCAATACTCGTGCCGGTGCCCCACACCGTAATCCCGGTCCGCTATCCGTTAGCTCCACGGAACCACGAACGATCCTAGATACAAACTAAGTCGATTAATATCTAGTTTGAGACATTCTATGCTACTAAATCATTTCATGATGTCCTAGTGTGCCATTTGTACCTTTAAAATCATTCTATAAGGTTGGGATTTAAATCTGGGTTCAAAACAGTGAAAACGGGTAAAAATCACAAAATTTTCCATGCCTCGGTCGGCCTGCCGGACGCCCTGCTTCGGCCTGCCGGAAGCAAAGTTCGGTCGGCCGAACATTTCCCCAGATTCGCCCTGCCGGTCGGAAGAACACTGGCCTGCCGAACTGGGAAAATCCAGAAATCCCAGCCACGGGTTTCTCGATCCCCAAAATCCAAATCTTGTTTCCAACCTGTTTTTCTCAAATCCCAGGCATGAAAAACAATTATACTTGATAGAAAAACATACTAAAACATGCTTGGACTCATTTAAACAAGATTTAAACTCAAAATCCTCAAAAATCTGAAAATGAGAAAATGAGGGGAAAAATGAAAAATCTTGAATCTAGTCCGTTTTTCTTCAATCTAAGCTTAGATTCTAGTTGTTCTAAGTTCATTCAACACCAATCCACGGTTTTCTAAGCTAAAACGAACCTAGATTTCAAAAACACACAAAATTGAAAATTTTGTAAAAAGTTTAGAAATTTCGAATCTAACCTCGAATCGAAGCTTCAATCCGCGTTCTCGGTTGCCGAATCACGTCCCCGAGCTTCCTCCTTGCTATCCCGAAGCTTGGATTCGAAATGGAGTTCAAAAATTTGAGAGAGAATTGAGAGAGAGGGAGAGCTGCCGAGAGAGAGAACCACGGGAGGGAAGAGAGAGAGAGAGTGAAACGTGAGAGTGAGGAGAGAGAGAGGAAGGAAATAAATAGAGAAAATCGGTGGGCGGTTTTACTGTGCGAAAACCATGTGCCGCCCACGGTTTTGCAAAACGGGGTATTTTTAACATTTTACAAATTATTGTGTTTTAAAACTCAAAACATCATTTTAAAACAATAAGAAATCATTTGAATGCATCAATTTTAACAAAACAACCAAAAATTAAAAATCCAACCAAATAATCTAATTAAAGTTAAAACATTAATTATGGCACACTAATCTATCATGTACATTACATTAACACTAAATAAATTTCGGGACGTTACAGCTCTCCACCCCTAAAAGAAATTTCGTCCTCGAAATTTACAACTCACTTCAAAAACAAAACAAATGCGGATACAATTCCCGCATACTCGACTCTAACTCCCAAGTGGCTTCATCAATCCCATGATGCTGCCACATGACCTTTACCAACGGTATCTCACGACGACGCAAACTAATCACTTTACGGTCGATAATCTGAATCGGCACTTCTTCGTACGTCGTATCCTCCTGAACCTGTACATCGCGAAACGAAACTATCTTATCCTGCCCAGGTGGACATTTCCTAAGCATCGACACATGAAACACATCGTGCACATGAGAAAGTTCGGGCAAAAGATTAAGCCGATAAGCGACCACACCAACACGCTGAGTGATCTCGAACGGCCCAATATACCTCGGCGCGAGCTTCCCACTCACTCCGAACCGCATAGTTCCCTTACGAGGTGACACCCTCAAGAGAACAAAATCTCCAACCGCGAATTCTAAGGGTCTACGTCTCCTATCCGCGTAGCTCTTCTGCCGACTCTGAGCTGCTCTCAACCGATCCCGAATCACCGTGACTTTCTCGTTGTTATCACGAATCTCATCCGGCCCAAGAATAACTCTATCTTCTGGCTCAGCCCAACACACAGGTGATCGACACGGTCGCCCATACAATGCCTCAAATGGTGCCATACCGATACTCGCCTGATAACTGTTGTTGTACGCGAACTCCGCCAAATGCAAACATTGCTTCCAATTCCCGCCGAAGTCCAACGCACAAGCACGCAACATATCCTCGAGAACCTGAATAACCCGCTCAGACTGCCCATCAGTCTGAGGATGAAACGCCGTACTGAAGTTCAAATCCGTACCCAAAGCCTCCTGAAAACTCCTCCAGTACTTAGCATTAAACCTAGTGTCTCGATCAGAGGTGATGGACAAAGGAACTCCATGCAACCTCACCATGTTCTGCATATACAACTCCCCGAGAATCTTCCTGGAACACGTCGACCTAAACGGAATAAAATGCGCCGATTTCGTCAACCTATCGACTACAATCCAAACTGCATCATGCCACTGCTCCGTCCTCGGCAAACCTGTGAGGAAATCCATCGTCACATGCTCCCATTTCCATCCTGGAATAGGAAGCGGCTGAAGCTGACCTGCAGGCTTCTGATGCTCAGCTTTCACCTGAAGACACGTCGAACATTGGCCACGTACTCGCGAACATCTTTCTTCATGCCTCTCCACCAATACTGCCTCTTCAAATCACGATACATCTTGGTGCCCCCCGGATGAATAGCAAACTGAGACCTATGAGCTTCGTCTAGAACGGATTTCGTCACCTCGGCGATAACTGGAACTGCAAGACGCTCCCGGAAGTACAATGATCCATCTGCATGCACGCTCCATTCTTCAAACTGCTCCCCGTTCTGAATCCGCGACCAAATCCCCTGCAAATGCCGATCCTGCCACTGGCTTTGCTTCACCATCCGAACAAGAGCTGGAGTCGCTTCCACATGATATAACGAAACTCGATCACCGTCTTCATGATACAGTAGCCGATACTCACTCACTGTCGCATCCCTGCTCCAGTCCTCAAAAATCAAACAAGCGAGAATCCCTGAAGACTTCCTGCTAAGCGCGTCCGCTACCACATTAGCTTTCCCGGGATGATACTGCAAAGCGAAATCATAATCCTCCATGTACTCCACCCATCTGCGCTGCCTCAAGTTGAGATCCCTTTGAGTGAACAAATACCTCAAACTCTTGTGATCGGAGAAGACCTGAAACGATGCTCCATACAAATAACACCTCCAAATCTTCAGCGCGTAGATCACCGCTGCAAGCTCTAAATCGTGAGTAGGATAATTCCGCTCGTGAGGTCGTAGCTGTCTCGAACCGTACGCAACTACACGTCCATGCTGCATCAACACGCATCCAAGTCCACGCCCTGAAGCATCCGCATAAACCTCATACGGCTCGTCACTGCTAGGAATAACCAACACTGGAGCTGAAGTCAACCGGTTCTTCAATTCCTGAAAAGCAAGCTCACAATCTTCATCCCACTCAAACCTGACATTCTTCTTGATCAATCTCGTCAACGGAGCTGCAATCTTCGAAAAGTCCTTTACAAATTTCCTGTAATATCCAGCAAGACCTAAGAAGCTGCGGATCTCCGCTACATTCCTTGGTCGTTCCCACTCCAATATAGCTTCAATCTTGGACGGATCCACTGAAATACCATGCTCCGAGATGACATGACCCAGAAACTTGACCTCAGTCAACCAAAACTCACACTTTTCCCTCTTAGCATACAACTGGTGCTCCCGCAGAGTCTGAAGCACGATCCGAAGATGCTGCTCATGCTCATCCCATGTCTTAGAATACACAAGAATATCATCGATGAACACGATCACAAACTGATCCAGATACGGCCTAAATATCCTGTTCATCATATCCATAAAAGCTGCTGGAGCATTCGTCAACCCAAAAGACATGACCAGAAACTCGAAGTGCCCATACCGAGTCCTAAATGTTGTCTTGGGAATATCCTCTTCCTTGATCCTGAGCTGATGATAACCTGAACGCAAATCAATCTTCGAGAAGTATCGCGAACCTCCCAACTGATCAAATAGCTCATCAATCCTAGGCAAGGGATACTTGTTCTTCACCGTAACACGATTTAGCTGCCGATAATCCACACATAACCTGAGAGTCCCATCATGCTTCTTAGCAAACAAAACCAGTGCTCCCCACGGAGATGTGCTATTTCGAATGTATCCTTTATCAGCAAGTTCCTGAAGTTGCTTCCTCAATTCCTTCATTTCTGTCGGCGCCATCCGATAAGGTGCCATGGAAATCGGTGATGTTCCTAGAAACAACTCGATACCAAACTCAATCTCTTGATGCCGTGGTAACCCTGATAACTCGTCGGGGAAGACATCCTCGAACTCATCAACCACCGAAATCACTGCACTACCTTTCGAAACATAGGGCTCACAATCTAGGTTGGCAAGAAAAGCAAAACAATCTAGATTCATTCGCCCTCCTAAACATGACTTTATAAGGCGCTCACTCATTAGCCAATCACCACCACCCTGGTAAGTGATTGCCGTCCCCCTATCAGACACTAGGGTCACTTTTTTAAGTTGGCAGTCCACAACTGCACTATACCTGGACAACCAGTCCATCCCTAAAATCACATCATAGGAGCTCATGGGGAGTATAATCAAATCACTTTTCAAAATCTCATCCCCAATCTTTTATTTTACATGATTTACACATACAATTCACACACACCCGCCCCAAGGGAGAAGTTATAGCTAGGGGTTCATCAAACTCTTCTACCTCTAATCCCAAGGCATGTACAAAAGAACTCGAAATGAGAGAATGAGAGGCACCGGTATCAAATAAAACGCGAGCTAAAGATCTAGAAACCAAAATCATACCGTCGATAACCGCGTTACTAGTCTGAGAATCCGACCCTCCAGATGCCATTGCATGAACCTGCACTGGCGCTTTTCCTTTTCCTCTACCGACATTACTGGGTCCTGGATTACTCGGCCGATGCTGCTGAGATGGAGATGATTGCACACTACCTGTACTCGGCGCTTGATACTGAGGAACACTGCGCTGAAAATACTGCGGCTGCTGCCCCCGTGCCGGATATGAGAATTGCTGAGAAGAAAACTGCAGATACTGCAACTGCGGGTACTGCGGAGGCGGAGGTAGGGTCTGAGGCTGAGGCTGAGATGAACGACTGGCATCCTCCCCGGTCTGAGATCCAAGACAAGCACTCCTGATTGGGCAATTTCTCTTGATGTGTCCGGGCTGCTGACAGAAATGACAATGAAAGCTGTAGGGGTTGCTACGCCCGCTGCCAGACGAACTGCTACTGCCACTGGTCGCACCGCCTTGCTTGCCTTTCCCCGGAGCTGGAAGACTATTGGTGCTCTTCCTGCCACTCCTCTGCGGTCCTCCTGAAGCCTTGGCTCGGTCCTCACAATACTGCACATAATCATTCTCCACGGAGATCGCCGACGACACAAGCTCTCCAAAACTCCTAAGCTGCAGAGCAACCAACTGCCGTCGAATAGGAGCCTTGAGCCTTTCCTGAAACTTGAGGCATTTCTCACGCTCAGATGCCACAGCTGATGGAGCAAACCTAGCCAACTCATTAAACTTTACCTCATACTCCCGGACTGACAGATCACCCTGCTGCAATCTATAAAACTCAGCTGCCTTCTGGTCTCTATACCCCTGCGGAAATACCGATCATAGAACAGCTCCTTGAACTTGTCCCAGCTGATATCGTCACCGCGCTCCAGACGCTTAGTCTGTTTCCACCAGGTGTTAGCGCCACCCTCGAGCTTATACGCCGCGAACTCCACACGATACTCCTCAGGCACACCAAGAGTATCCAGATGCCTCAAGATTGAATCCAACCAATATTCAGCTAACTGCGGGTCCCCGTTGCCATCAAAAGTCAGAATAGACGCCCGCCGGAATTCCTTAAAGAAAGCATGCCGACTACCAACACTGGAGTCTTCCGGTCTAGCCCTGGTTGCCATCTGCCGGAAAGCCGCAAACATAGACCTCATCAGGCCCTCATCATTTCGAACTCGGCGTCAGCTGTCGAACGATGTCTAGGTGCCATTCTCTCACTTCTGAAAACAAAATTGGACTGTCAGAGGTATTTCATTGTCAAACCTATGTGTGCACAATTCCCAAGGTTCATAACCTTGAGCTCTGATACCATTCTGTCACGCCCCGGAGTACGGGAGGTGACGTGGCAGAATATTTAGATTAATTAAACAAGAATTTAAATAAAAATCGAGAGTTTGAGAATCAAATTAAATAAAAATTAAGAAGATTTTCCACCACATTTTATAAAAGAATTTATAAATATTAAGCAGGTAATAAAAATTAAATAAAAACCGCGAATATGGGTTCCACAACCCACAACTTGTGCACACACATGGTTCTGACAATATCATGAATACAATTACAGTCCAAGTACAAATAAAGTTAAATCTTACATGCCTTGATTAATAATACAGAATATAAATAAACTCTCCTATTGCTCCTGAGTTCGATCTGAAGAATCTTCTCTAAACCTAAACGGGAAACCACCTAAAGGGGGGGGAGAAAATTTAAAACAATAAAACGTGAGCGAAAGGCTCAGTAGGACTATGTTTTATAAAATAGTTTAATGCAAAGAAAAATAACATTATTAGAAGTTATTCAAAAGGAAACTTGAATAAATAAATAAATAAATGAATTGAGTAGAACCGTTCTGACACAAAACAATCCACTCGTTAAATCAAAACACCATTTTACTTTTACCTAGGCAAACCATGATATCACCACCGTAGTGGCCCAGCTGGGTTTCGGGACCTGCCCCCAATGTCGATTGCTACACGACCCGATCTCTGATATGGCATCATGCCTTTGTGTTTATTATCATTATCATTCAAAATCCAATTACCGAGTGTTGTCAGTTACATTTATTATGAAGTTCATTTCAGATCTTGGTATATTAAAATATAACCGATAAATCCATTTTTAAACAACCGTTGAAAACATTTTAATAGAAATCCTTTTCAAAGTCAAATCATTTCAAAACTAGGCTACCAAAGAAATAGGATAAAAGTCCTACCTCAATACTCGTGCCGGTGCCCCACACCGTAATCCCGGTCCGCTATCCGTTAGCTCCACGGAACCACGAACGATCCTAGATACAAACTAAGTCGATTACTATCTTGTTTGAGACATTCTATGCTACTAAATCATTTCATGATGTCCTAGTGTGCCATTTGTACCTTTAAAATCATTCTATAAGGTTGGGATTTAAATCTGGGTTCAAAACAGTGAAAACGGGTAAAAATCACAAAATTTTCCATGCCTCGGTCGGCCTGTCGGACGCCCTGCTTCGGCCTGCCGAACTGCACAGTTCGGCCTGCCGGAAGCAAAGTTCGGTCGGCCGAACATTTCCCCAGATTCGGCCTGCCGGTCGGAAGAACACCGGCCTGCCGATCATCACTCCGGCCTGCCGAACACACAGTTCGGCCTGCCGAACTGGGAAAATCCAGAAATCCCAACCACGGGTTTCTCGATCCCCAAAATCCAAATCTTGTTTCCAACCTGTTTTTCTCAAATCCCAGGCATGAAAAACAATTATACTTGATAGAAAAACATACTAAAACATGTTTGGACTCATTTAAACAAGATTTAAACTCAAAATCCTCAAAAATCTGAAAATGAGAAAATGAGGGGAAAAATGAAAAATCTTGAATCTAGTCTATTTTTCTTCAATCTATGCTTAGATTCTAGTTGTTCTAAGTTCATTCAACACCAATCCACGGTTTTCTAAGCTAAAACGGACCTAGATTTCAAAAACACACAAAATTGAAAATTTTGTAAAAAGTTTAGAAATTTCGAATCTAACCTCGAATCGAAGCTTCAATCCGTGTTCTCGGTTGCTGAATCACGTCCCCGAGCTTCCTCCTTGCTATCCCGAAGCTTGGATTCGAAATGGAGTTCAAAAATTTGAGAGAGAATTGAGAGAGAGAGAGAGCTGCCGAGAGAGAGAACCACGGGAGGGAAGAGAGAGAGAGAGTGAAACGTGAGAGTGAGGAGAGAGAGAGGAAGGAAATAAATAGAGAAAATCGGTAGACGATTTTACTGTGCGAAAACCATGTGCCGCCCACGGTTTTGCAAAACGGGGTATTTTTAACATTCTACAAATTATTGTGTTTTAAAACTCAAAACATCATTTTAAAACAATAAGAAATCATTTGAATGCATCAATTTTAACAAAACAACCAAAAATTAAAAATCCAACCAAATAATCTAATTAAAGTTAAAACATTAATTATGGCACACTAATCTATCATGTACATTACATTAACACTAAATAAATTTCGGGACGTTACATAAACATACTTGGTTCATTTGAATCTCTATTGCATTCATTGACATTTGATCCAAAAAATCACTTGAGGCAAGCTTCTCATCCATCATATCTCCAATCATACTATTACAAATGAAAGATGCAAGACTTCATCATATTATAAGACAAAAGTGATTAAAAAAAAAAGCGAGAAACTGTATTTAGGGATTGAAGATTGTTCATCATTATATTATAAATAATCAACTTGATTGTATTTGTTTTAAGTTTCATGAAAATTTTGTAATAGCTCTTATTAGAGGAATATTTACCCAATAAAAATAATATTTAACCTTTTGGGTCTTGCAACGGAAACTTGTAGTTATACCTAAATGGTGTGAAACATGTTCAATATGATTTAGAATCTGAGCAGGCGAATTCTTAACAATGGGTACCATTTAAAAAAAATTGACTTTAAACAATCTTAACTGAATAGGGTTATGCTAACAATGAAACATAGCATATTATTCAATCATCATTATCTTTTGGCACAAGAGCCAAAACAAAAAAAGAAAATAGTACATTGAAGAAAATAGCTAAAAGAAACGCAAAACAAAAAGGAGCCACTTAACAATTTGCCTTTTTAAATACAACTCATTTGACATCATGCCAAGTCATAGACAGTATAGTCTTGAATTTTTTAATCGTTAACTTTGTGTGTGAACTTTGTGAAAGATCCAAGTAGTGTGACCAAGCAAGAGTACTCAACCAAACAGAAAAAATGAAGATCGGCGGGAAGATCAAATGAAAAGAGGACAGGGTTTCTTAAGCCAAAACTTAGAAGAAATGGCGAAAAAAGAACAAAGAATGCAACGTACACCTCTACTTGAAATATAAAAAAATGACCCAATTGTTGTTTCGGCATTTCACCAAACAACTTATGTAGTTTGAATAATTGTTAGATGTAATTTCTTACATTTTTTAAAAACCTTAAAGAGAATCAACCAATACTCGATCTTTATATTTAGTCAAGTAATGATCTTTCACAGTATTCAAACACTTTTTAATTTTTTTGGTTACAACTATTTTTTAATAATATCACTACTCTTTTCAGCATGTTAAAGATTAACATAGAAAACTGGGTGGAATTTTATTACGTGATTAATTTTAAAGTTGACATATACATTTTTTAAGGGAAGTTAATATATAATTAGCAAAAAATAAGTATGTTGATTATGGTATTACCATTAGAGTATGTTTGAAACTATTTTTTTTGCATTTATTTTTTAGCAATTGGTAGAATGAAGTACCATATGTCTATTCCTTTCTTTTTTTAAGGATGTATCTACTCCTTCAAAGGTAAAAAAAAAAAAAGAAAGTTTTTTGTAAAGAAGAAAGAGGTTAAAGGGAATTCGATTGACCTAAAAAATTAATGCAAACATAAACGTCGACATATCAAAAAATTCAACTCAACTAAATAACAAACAATAATTGTAACATATAGAAAAGGGGAAAAAAAAAGTAAAATTTCTTTTGTACCACTTTTTTTTTTTATTAGAACTTCATTAAACCTAAATTTCTCCAGCCAAATCAACAAAATAGCGGTTCCATGTAAGACAAAACAAAACAGTTGGAGAGTTTTTTTTTTTTTTTTAACCCAATCTTTCATTTAACTTTTTTCAAACAGCAGCACTGTTTAAGACAAAACAAAGCAGCTGAAGAGTTTTTTTTTTAACCCAATCTTTCATTTAATTTTTTTAAAACACCCATAACAAGAAAATAACAAAAGTAAAATAAAATTACAAAACAGAGCGAGGGAGTTTGTTACCAAAATACAGCTATGGTAGACCTTCATCCTGTCACGAGTAGAAGATCAGATAAACAGATATATGTTATATAAGCTATAATAAGAGAAGATAGGAGACGAGAAAAATGAGCGATTTGATTTTAGATTAATCCTTAAAATAGAAAAGAATAATATTATAAAAAAAAGAGGAGAAGAGAAGGAAAAAAAAGCATTAAAAAAAAGAAAGAAAACCAAGAAACCATGAAAATAGAAAGAAAAAATTCTGAAAAACCCAAGCTCTTACTCTTAATCATTCATTACCTATAACTCATATGTGAAATATCTAATAAGATAAGGACACAAATTTTGGGGTTAGATTTAAAAAATCAAAAGAATTTACCTTCTCCGATGACACAAGGGAGACAGAAATGGGCGATTTATAGCAAGCGTCTCATTCTAGCTATTGATCAAATCATGAAAAAGATGTGAAGACCAAAAGGAAAAGCTTGATGTAATACAAGAGGAGAGAAGAATACCTCAAAGAACAAAAGAAAAAGGGTAAGAGAAAAGAAACAAAGAAGAAGAATCAGAAAAAGGGAAGCGAAAAACAAAAATTGATGAGCAATTTTTGGGTTGTGTTTTTTTTTTTTTTTTTTTTATAACAAGGTAGAGATAAAAAGATGATAGGGCTTAAAAAAATGTTCTTAAGGCTAAACTTAAGAAAAAATTTAAAAAAAAAAAAAAAAAGCAAAAAAAAAAATTGAAGCGCACTGTCTTCGACGACCAAAGTTTGAACAGTGATCTCATGCACTCTTTTTATGTAGTTTAAGATTTAAGGATAAGGATTTTGCAATGTGACCCGAAAACTGAGAAAGAGACAAAGCAACAAAGGAGAATGAAATGATGGGTCACCGTCAGAGAGAGATCCTTCGCTGCGATCTCCTATTCTCAAATGGGTGGTTTATCGTAATCTTGTTTAGTAGCTCCATTTTGCTCACACTCTCGCCAATGCTCCAAGTGGGTGCTTCGATCCACGAGTACCGCAACGAGCCCTTCATTCGTTGCTCCAATTCCTTCTTCTTCCATGGCGGCAGTGAGGGTCTCTACGCCTCCAAACTCCACTCTCAAAATGACAAGCTCGTTGCTGAAGATAAACATATAGTTGTTATTTTGTTTGACTTAGTTTTGGACCGAATGCAAATGGGTGTCTTTGATCTGTATGTTTTTTGGCCCAATGGCGAACGGGTTCTGAGAATTTTGACTTTTTGAACTTGCCCATTAATGTATTTTTTCAGTTCAGCTGGGTAAATGTATAATTTTGGATTGATTATTATATATTGGTGATTTAGATCATCGAGTATCAACAAGCAGGAAATAGGGTAACTTGTGAATGTATATTCCATGGAAAATTTGTGTGGTTTTTATAGGCTTGTAGTGTAGATAAAAGCAAAGCAGTGGTAAAAACAATTTTAGAAGGTTTTGTGCCTTCTATGACATATGTGAATTCAATTTCGAATCGGTCATTTTTCGAAGAACCAAAAATTCCGCTGAGCAGAAAAATGAGATGCTGCAGAGGACTGGCTTGGTTGAGGCTATAATACTTGATGTCAGAGACAGGGATAGGATTGGCGTTTCTTATTTGAACTCCGTTGCAATATGCTGTACCCCGAAACTCGCAAAGGATGGTTCCTGCAAGGTAGGAGAGGTTATAATCCACCAAGACCTTGATAAGCCAAATGGGCCACAAAGAATCCAGACTTTCTTTGAAGGGAAAAAATGAAGAGGCTACTATGGTGCTCCACACAATTGAGATCAACAGCACCAGAATGTACTATCTGTGTTTCATGTTTTGTGACCCAGAACTCGTGCGCGCGGTGATCAGTGGGAGAACAGTTTGGAGGAACCTAGATGGTTACCTGCGGGGAAAAATGGCGCCTCTGATGACGTTTTCTGGATTAATGTCTTTAGCTTACCTTGTTCTAGGCCTTGTTTGGTTGCTCCGCTTTGTGCAGAATTGGAAAGACATAATGCAGTTGCACTATCACATAACTGCTGTAATTGCTCTTGGAATGTGTGAGATGGCCCTCTGGTATTTTGAGTACGCAAATTTCAATTCCACTGGAAGCAGACCGATGGGAATCACCTTATGGGTAGTGACCCTCACTTCGGCGAAAAAGACCATCTCCCGGATGCTTCTTTTGGTGGTATCTATGGGCTATGGAGTTGTGAGGCCAACTCTTGGCAGTGTAACCTCGAAAATGCTCCTCCTTGGCATGATGTACTTTGTGGCTTCAGAAGCGCTTGAACTTGTTGAACATTTGGGGAATATCAATGATTTTTCTGGGAAAGCAAGGACTTTTTCGGTGCTACCTGTGGCTCTGCTGGATGCAGGGTTTATTCTGTGGATCTTCTCGTCATTATCTAAAACTTTGGAGAAGCTTCAGGTACTTGTAGGTTTTTGTGCTTCTCCTCCAAGAGCATCCAGTAGATGATTTATACACCTCAGAAGTGCCTTTTGAACCATTGTGTGTAGATGCAGAAGTACTGAATCAGCTCAGGAAAAGAAAATCTCATCTGCTGCATGAATTCTTTTCTAACTCTCAGCTTTATTTAGTAAACTTTGGTAAATATTAGTTTATCATACTCCTCATATCTGGGACGCTTATTTTATTACATTCAATATTATTGCATGTGTTCTTATGAAAAAGATTTTAGTCAAGCATAGGCTAGCATCTATGTTATACAAGGTGACTCCTGAGTTTACATTTTCTTCAACCATGCAAACCATTATTTCCTTGTTACTTTTGCGCAGACAGATTCGAAGAAGCATAGCCAAACTAGAGCTTTACAGGAAGTTCACCAATTTTCTTGCAGTATCAGTGCTGCTCTCTGTAATTTGGATTGGTTATGAGGTTATCCTTTTATTTTCTTCCCAACTGACTTCTTTTGTGTTGCAAGCAGTATATGACAAGTGGTTTCTATTCTTAAGCATACCGTGTCTACCTTCTTTCTCTTAAAGTTCAAAAACGTAACTGCTGTAAAAATTGCATAGTGCATAAGTTTTTTAGGGGAGTTCATAATTCATACTTCTTGAATGATTTGACATGAAACTGCTTGCATCTGGCGGTTTGAACATGACCTATGTGTGTTCTTGAATATGGAAATTGTGTTCTTTTACTTCAAACCAGTTTTCTTTGTATTATAGTATGAGTTGTGAAATAGATGTGGCTGTCTAAATGCTGATTTTGGTTGGTTCAGTTGTACTTCAATGCCACCGACCCGCTGAGCGAACTCTGGCGAACAGCCTGGATCATCCCACCTTTGTGGACATTTTTCACTTATATAATCTTGGTAGTGATATGCGTTCTTAGGGCTCCATCTCATAACCCAACTGGGTATGTTTTAAATTCTTGCCTTGTTTCGTAATGCTACTTTCTGGCACTTTTTATTGTTTTGCTTCTGATGGGGCCGATTAAAGACTTATGGCATAATGTGGGATCAGAAAGGTGTATTTATTGTTTAGGATGGTTAATTTATCCACTGACATGTCTAGCAATTTCGATGCTAACTGCACATTTTATCCCAAATGTCAACACCCGTGGAAAAGGATGTAATGGTAATTTGATGAAACATAAAGACCAGCAGTTGCAGGTTTCATAAGTAATTACTGAAATGCCAGGGAGGAAGGTTTTCTGAAATTTGTAGCCCTAATTAACAGTGTTCCTTTCTGGGCCTACATGTAGCACTCTTGGCTAAGATGGGATAGCTTTTGCTTTTTGTGTGTAGAGAGTTGTGTTTCTCAAATGGTAGAAGTGCCTAGTACCCTTTCAACTGAAGTTTCGGAGTGTGGGATTTTTACTTGTTTTCTAATGGAAATGATGGCTTTCGTCAACAAGTTCTTATAACTCAACTTTCTTCCCCTCTAAAATTGGCAAATATGTTCTCCTTTTGGGGCCACTGTTTAACATTTTCATGTTTTATAGCCATAAGCCCTCTAGTAAAACCATCCGAACACAACCACCTGAGCATCAAGCTCACTTAAAACATTTCTAAGAGGTTGTGTGACATTTTTCAGGAACAATGGAGCGTGCCATAGACCCTGGAACTTGAGATTTTTACTTTAGTGCTAGAAAAATTAAAGATTGCCCACCGCCACAAAGTAGGAATATGCTATATTTTTATTCTCCTCAAAACTTTCCAGTTGTATTAAACAATTGTAGTTGTGTGTTAGCTTCATCATCCGGGATTCCTAAAAGTTGATGCAATTGATATAATCTGGTTCTGGTGCAGATATGAATACTTAGAGGAGATTGGAGACGACTTCGACGAAGAGGGTGTCTCGCTTACCGCAAGTGGGGTTAAGGTGGCTGGAGATGTGGCAAACAAGCTTGAAAGGAAGGAAAGGAAGGCATTAGCTGCAGGAGATCATCATGTGTTTGGACTTGATGAAGATCTTGAAGAGGACAAGAGGGAAATAATGAGGTCCTCTTCTTCCTATATTTATCATATATCTTATGTATGCTTATATACTGTTGGCATAAAAGCATATAATGATGGAAAAAACAAATAAGTTACTGTAATCAAATATTAGAAATAGAGAAAATAAAAACACCAAAAACCTTCAATTGAACGTAGCATGGCAAATTTGGATGTCGAGGCACTGGAGCACACGCTTTCCTTAAAACAAATTTGCTTTCTCCATGAGTGCTGGAGATAACGTTGAGCGTCTACTCTTAGAATACAACAATGATCGAGTAGGACTTCGGCACCAGAAGAGCTACTTCGGTGAGCTTAAACTGTGACTTCTTTCTATTACTAGAATTCTAACTCTAACAACTTAGGCGCCTAAGAAGAAAGACAGAGACGAGAGATTCAGAACTCTTATTGTGTCTAAATTGGTGTAACTTGGGTGTTGGAGACATGCCTCCTTATATAAGCATCTAGAGGGGAATTAAAAATGTTTTCAACTTAATGGCTAGACCATTAAACAGAAATAAAATGATTTCTAAGTTAATGCCTTAGCCCTTAACTAAATGGAGGCTGAGGAATGAGGTGATGTCTCTCCTTCAAATGGAAGGAGCTTAAACTGTGACTTCTTTCTATTACTAGAACCCTAACTCTTAACAACTTAGACACCTAAGAAGAAAGTTAGAGACGAGAGATTTAGAACTCTTGTTGTGTCTAAATTGGTGTAACTTGACTTGTAACACCCCTATGTGGGGGTTAACAATTTTAAATAAATAAAAATAATTTTAAATTTTATATTATTTAAATCAATTAAACAATGCCCATGGGTCTTTAAACAACAAGAAAAATAAAAATAAACGTTTTAAATACAAACCACAGTTTTTAGTGTAGCACCAAATATATATAATTACAGTCATCATCACCATAGTACAATTCCCAAATAACTTAACACAGCCATAAAAAAAAAATAATACAACTCTTACATGTTGTAGATAAGTTGTAATTAAACAGGGTCTTCTAACACGAAAACAACAGGATTGTTTTCGCTTATTCCTCTTCAAATATGTTGCACTGAGTTCCACCTGAGATATGAAGATATGATAGGGATGAGCATCGACATGCCCAGTAGGGAAATCATGACTCACCTTATGGTTTATCCATTACCACATTAAAAACTGCATGGTTAGTAGGTTACATCATATTCCAGATTATGAGGTTTATTATGATCACATCTTATGGATACCGTAGTTAATCATTACCAAGTGTCATAATTACACATTTATACAAATATTACCAGTCATCATTGTTCCTAGGTATCCATGTTAAATTGAGTATCACTCAACTCATCGAAACCCAAATGGGCGCACTTGATCACCCCATAAACATTCCAAGGGTGTTCCGGTGAGGGGACATCAAGCCCCGAGTCCTCACCAAATCAATTCCTGTACAGTGTGTTCTGGGACTTTCAACCCAAGGAAGCGTCATCACCTTCCCCCTATTTTACCTTTTTGGGTATTCATGCCCAAGGACGTAACCGCCGCCCTCTTCATGTCTCACCATTTCTCTATATTAAATCATTATTAATAGAGTCAGTTTTCCTAACCATGCTTCTCAATTTATAACATGTGTCAATTCATTATGTTCCTCGTCGTACAATACAAGACGAGTCCATGTCATAGTTTCATATGTGATACTCATATAATATCAGTTCAACATAGATATATATATATTGCGGCAAAACAATCAATTTTAATTCTATAAAAACCTCACAAAAATGAGTAATAGAATCCCTACCTTTCAAGCTTATCAACAATCTTTTAATCCTGGAATCAATTAACGTTAGCTCCACACATCCTTGACCCTAAGGCATGCATAAGGACAATTAAAACTAAAGCACAACGTATAATCACATTCATAAGTGAGTTATGTGTAAACCCGTCTACTAGTGCCATTAAAGTATTTTTATGCATTAAACATGGAGAAAATGCATACTAAAAACTAAGTTTAGATTAAAGAAAACCTACCTCAAAACTTCTTTGAAAAGCACCAAAGTTTGGGTTATCAATCAAGCTTGAATTAACTTTAAAACCGTCTCGATCATGGTTGGGAATTATAATTGTCTTGGCCACAAAGAGAGCTTTGTGCTCTATGTCTTTAGTTAGAAATTTGAAGTGAGAAGGGAGAGAATGAGAACTAGAGAAGAAGGTGGTGATAGTTAAATAAAAAGATATCAAAATGCTTAAGAGGAATGGGATGTTTACGGGGAAAAGTTGTAAGAAGAAACAAAAGAGTCTTAAAGGAAAATATCATCTTGTCTCCCATGAAGACTTTTAGCAAATAATGCCAACATAATTGAGGGGATAATTGGAGTGAATTATAGAAGAAGATAAGGAAATAATTAATTAGGTGGTTGAGAAAATATCTCCATGTCTTCTATGAATTGACGGAAAATAATTCAATGTCCCCTTCGGATACCTTTAGCAAAATGAGAAGAAGTTTATATAATTGAGCAATAATTTAGGGAGACAAGATTGGTAGAAGTAAGTGTTGGTAAGTTTTGAATGTTTCTTAGGAAGACTTGGTAAGAAAATACTAAAATGGTATTTTTTTTTTTTTTAAATGATCATAAACAACTTAGTAATTTTAAATAGTCACATTTTATTCATTAAATTTTACAAAATTATGCCCGTTAAAAATACGGGTGTTACAGCTCTCCCCTCCTATAAAAATTTCGTCCTCGAAATTTCGTACACTGATTACAATGTTAAAACAAATATGGGTACTTTTCTCTCATTTCAGATTCAAGTTCCCATGTGGCTTCCTCCACATCATGGTGTTGCCACATCACTTTCACCAGAGGAATTCCACGACGACGTAATAATTTTATTTCATGATCCAGTATTTGAACTGGAATTTCTTCATAATTCGTATCTCCTTGAATTGGCACATCTGTCCACATGATCACATGTGAAGGGTCGGGTTCATACTTTCTCAACATCGATACATGAAACACATTATGTACATGAGACAATTGTGGTGGTAGGTCTAAACGGTATGCCAACGTTCCAATGCGTTCCACAATCTCAAACGGTCCTGTATACCTTGGTGCTAACTTTCCTTTAACACCAAATCGAGATACACCTCGTTTTGGTTTCACTTTTAAGAACACAAAGTCTCCGATCATGAACTCTAAAGGTCGTCTCCTCTTATCTGCATAACTCTTTTGTCGACTTTGAGCTGTCTGAAGACGTTCGCGAATAATCTGGATCTTGTCCGTTGTTTCTCTGATAAACTGAGGCCCAAGTTCAAGACGCTCTTCCTTTTCAGCCCAACACAATGGAGATCTACAAGGTCTACCATATAAGGCCTCATATGGAGCCATTCTAATACTTGCTTGGTAACTGTTGTTATATGCGAATTCAACATATGGCAGCTGTGCAGCCCAATTTGTTCCAAAGTCCAGCACACAAGCCCGAAGCATATCCTCGAGAATCTGAATGACACGTTCAGATTGTCCATCTGTTTGAGGATGAAAAGCTGTACTAAAATTCAATTGAGTTCCCAAGGCCCTCTGCAATCCTCTCCAAAATTTCGACGTGAAACGTGTATCTCTATCGGAAACTATTGACATTGGCACTCCATGCAATGTCACTACCTTTTCCACGTACAATTGACATAATTTTGAGACACTATAATTAGTTCTGATTGGGATGAAGTGGGCTGTCTTAGTTAAACGATCTACAATTACCCAAACGGCGTCATGCCCTATTTGAGTCTTAGGAAATCCAGTAACAAAGTCCATTGTCACATGATCCCACTTCCATTCTGGAATAGGTAAGCTCCTCAACTCGCCTCCAGGCTTTTGATGTTCCGCTTTAACCTGTTGGCACGTCATGCACTTAGAGACAAAGGTTGCTACATCTCGTTTCATTCCTCGCCACCAGTATTGTCGTTTTAGATCCATATACATTTTTGTGCTTCCAGGATGAATAGCAAACTTTGAACGGTGAGCCTCATCTAGCACCGCATGCCTGAGATATGGATCCTCTGGAACAACTAATCTTCCTTTGTAAAGTAAAAATCCTTCTGGCTCAATCTGCCATCCATCCAGTTGTTCTCCATTTTGTATTTGTTTCCAAACCCTACGTAATCCTTCATCGTGCCATTGTCCTTGTTTTACTTTCTGAATTAACGTAGGAGTTGCTATCACATTGAATAAGAAAGCTCTCTCGTTATCTTCATAATATTGCAAGTTGAAGTCAGCGATGGTGACTCGTCTCCAATCTTCCAATGCTAAACTGGCTATACGTCCGTTGTTCTTACGACTTAGAGCATCTGCCACGGCATTTGCTTTTCCAGGATGATATTGGATACTAAAGTCATAGTCCACCATGTACTCAGTCCATCTTCGTTGCCTTAGATTGAGATCCTTTTGAGTAAACAAATATTTCAGACTTTGATGATCTGAATATAGCTCGAACTTTGCGCCATATAGATAACATCTCCAAATTTTGAGTGCGAAAACCACAGCAGCTAACTCAAGATCATGTGTGGGGTAGTTCCTCTCATGGGGTTTCAACTGGCGTGAGGCGTAGGCAACTACTCGTCCATGCTGCATTAACACACAACCCAAACCGTTCCCTGAGGCATCAGTGTATACTGTGTAAGGCTCCTCGTTGTTAGGTATGATCAGCACAGGTGCACTAGTGAGTCTTCGTTTCAGTTCCTCAAATGCTTCTTCACATTTATCATCCCACACGAACTTGACATTCTTCCTTGTGAGTTTTGTTAATGGAGAAGCAATCTTTGAAAAATTCTTTACGAAGCGTCGATAGTATCCAGCTAGTCCGAGGAAACTTCGAATCTCTGACACGTTCTTTGGTCGTTCCCAATTTAGCACTGCTTCAATTTTGGAGGGGTCCACTGAGATGCCTTCTTCAGAGACAACGTGTCCAAGGAACTTGACCTTCGTCATCCAGAAATCACATTTTTCTCTTTTTGCATAAAGACCATGTTCTCTCAACGTTTGTAGAGCGATCCTCAAATGCTCAGCATGTTCTTCTTCGTTTTTAGAATAGATCAAGATATCATCTATGAAAACAATGATAAATTGATCTAAGTACGGTCGAAAGACACGGTTCATCAAGTCCATGAAAGCTGCTGGTGCATTAGTCAACCCGAAAGGCATGACAAGAAACTCAAAATGACCGTAGCGAGTCCGAAAAGCTGTCTTTGGAATGTCCTCTTCTCTTATCTTCAGTTGGTGATATCCGGATCGTAAGTCAATCTTTGAGAAATAGCAAGATCCTCCTAACTGATCGAACAACTCATCAATTCGGGGTAGAGGGTACTTGTTCTTGATAGTCAATCGATTAAGCTGGCGATAATCGACACAGAGCCTCAACGATCCGTCATGTTTCTTCACAAAAAGTACTGGAGCTCCCCAAGGTGATGTACTTGGTCGAATAAATCCTTTTTCCAGTA
>JAJQZP010000138.1:0-16997 GCA_025403435.1 Artocarpus heterophyllus | reverse complement strand
CCTGAGTTGTAGAGACAGCCCCACGGGGGTCCAAGGCATGGTAGCAAAGACCCAGTGCATGACAAAAAATTTGTCAAGTGTTTGTGAGTTTCAGGAAATAAGCATTACCAAGTTTCCTCCCAGGCCAAAATAAAATACAAAGTTTTATAGTCTTCCAAGTGTTGGCCTCTTTTTTTTGTCATGGATGAGGCACCCCACAAGTTGAAAGCGCGAGCTGGCCGTTATTATAGACAACAATATGTTGGTGATGGTTTACAAAGCGATCAAACCATGCTTGTTATGCGGCATTAACTGCTCACCCGGCCGACCACAAGCCCCAAGAGTGTCATCACGCTTAACTTAAAACTTCCAAATCGTTGTGTATTTGATTCCTGATGGATATGTTAACCAAGTGATGTTTTGTGCACATCGAAGGCTGATTTTTCGATCGTGTTTGTGTGATTGCGTTCGTTGGAAATTTTACATGCTTGTTA
The DNA here is from genome assembly GCA_025403435.1 of Artocarpus heterophyllus. Taxonomy (NCBI): domain Eukaryota; kingdom Viridiplantae; phylum Streptophyta; class Magnoliopsida; order Rosales; family Moraceae; genus Artocarpus; species Artocarpus heterophyllus. Next base: position 16,524 of record JAJQZP010000138.1, on the reverse strand, counting down.
CACGGCGTTCAGTGCTCAAACACGATAAGCACAGGTCCCTAACCGGCTTGTTATGAGGAAGCCTAAAAATCTAAGTAAAATAAGCAGAAACCAATGCCCTGGACGCGTAGATCTCAAAAAGTAATGCAAAAACGACACCTCATTCGCCCAAATTGAACACCCAGGTGAGAAGTTATGCCCTCACAACCCGTTCACCACGCCGCGAGGCCCCAAGGGCCCTTGCCTAGGCCACCTCGAGCCCACACATGCTTAGTACGGTGCAGCACGTGCCTAAGTGTGGAACAAGGCCCCCCCATTGGCCTAACACCCTTGATGACGCCACATGGCTGAGGCACCGGTGCGAGGATGGGCGTGTGACCCTAGCACGCGCGTGGCCTTGCTGCCCTGCACACGCAAGGCCTTGGCCGAGGACCCCAGCGCTCGGATGGTGCATGTGTGAGGCCCCACGTGTACATAAGGCCGTGGCTAAGGGCCCCCCATGGGTGCAAGGCCTTGGACGAACATGCGCAAGGCCTTGACCGAGGCACCCCACGCGTGGATAGGGCATGTCCGAGGCCCCCATGTGAGCAAGGTCGTGCTCGCAAGGCCTAGGCTGGGGGCCCCCCAATGTGTGGGTGGAGGCCCCTTGCCTTGGATGGGGGGTGGCCAAACTGTTGACACATCACCCTATTTCAATTTGCCCCAAGAGCAAATAATATGCGTCATTGGGCGTGACCCTTGGTTCTTGTGTTGCCTACCTGTGTAGAAAGCTTTGTTTGGTTGCCTTGTTCCTCCTTATGGCCCTGAAGCAATCCTTTTGAGGTGGCTTTCTTGGTCCATGGTTCTTTGCTTCTGCTCTCGGATGCGGAATATTATGTGGAAAAGGGCCTTGGCCAGTGGTTGTTCCGAATCTAGTCCCTCGACATGAACAACTCTCGTTACCTTATTGACCGTTGGGTTCATTTGGTACAAAGTCGTAGAGGAATGTTACCTGGTTGATCCTGCCAGTAGTCATATGCTTGTCTCAAAGATTAAGCCATGCATGTGTAAGTATGAACTAATTCAGACTGTGAAACTACGAATGGCTCATTAAATCAGTTATGGTTTGTTGATGGTACCTGCTACTCGGATAACCACAGTAATTCTAGAGCTAATCGTGCAACAAACCCTGACTTCTAGAAGGGATGCATTTATTAGATAAAAGGTCGATGCGGGCTCTGCCTGCAGCTCTGATGATTAATGATAACTTGACGGATCACACGGCCATCGTGCCAGTGACGCATCATTCAATTTTTTGCCCTATCAACTTTTGATGGTAGGATAGTGGCCTACTGTTAGACCCCCAAACTTTGAACTAAGTTAGTGGTGGCAAATCTTGGACGTGAGTGGCCCATGTCCAAGGCAAGGGGGCATGTGACAACTGGTATTAGACTTTCGGTGAGAATGGCGGATGTTCTTAGAACCGTTACGATGAATGAGTTACGTGATAGAGTTAGTCGCTTTGAGGACTTCGTCGGGAATCCTCAAAGCGACGATACGGTGAGTCTTCCGGTGCAAGTGGCACGTCAGGCCGAGCAAATGGCAGCCTTAAACACAGTTCGGTCTGACACATTACGAGACTTGGAAGAGCGATTTTCCTCCATGATGTAGGACTTCATCACCATGATTGACTTGGTGAAGGAAAACTTGAAGAGACTAGAGGATGAGATAAGTATCCTCAAGAGGGCCGTGGCGCCTCTCAGGTCGTGGATGAGGCCCCTTCAAAGATCAAAGTTCTAGAACCTAAGGCGTTCAACGGTGGCTGTAACGCCAAAGAACTGGATATTTCAAGGTCGCTCATATTCCAGATCGTGAAAAGGTAACCACAACTAGCATGTATTTATTTGGTGATGCTAAACTCTGGTGGCGGACCTAGATGGGGAGAGACAAGGGCTGGCAAACCTCAATCGAGGATAGGAAACGTTAAAGAAGGAACTAAAGGACCAGTTCCTCCCGTGCAACACTGCATGGATTGCACGAGAAGCACTCAAGAAGCTTCGATAGATGAGTTCTGTTCGAGAGTATGTGCGGGAGTTCAGTTCTTTGATGTTGGACATTAAAGACATGTCAGATGCAGACAAGCTATTCAACTTTCTGTCAAGCTTGCAAGCGTGGGCACATGCCGAGTTGCGGAGACAAGGCGTGAAGGACCTTCCTTCGACCATTGCTGCTATGAAGGGCTTAGTCGACTTTAGACCCACCCCAACTGCCACAATTGGTGACAAGAAGAAGGGTCAGGAAGGCAAAAAGGGTAAATGCCCCTCTAAGGATTTTAAGAAGTTTGAAGGGAGGGGTAAAAAGACGACCGAGCAAGGTGAGTCCAAGGGAGACAAGAAGGAAGCAGGCTGTTTTATTTGTGGGGGACCACATATGGCCAAGAAATGCCCAAAGAGAGAAAGATTGAATGCTATTCAAGAGTCAGAGGGAAAGGAGAATGCAGGTGGATCTAGCACTTCACGAGTAAACCTTCTCCAACTCCTTAATACGGTTTGAATAGTTAAGTCAGCCCCAAATAGGGGTCTTTTGTATGCAGCGGTGCAACTAAATGGAAGACCGTAAGAGCTTTGCTGGACAAGGGAGCGACCAGCAAATTCCTTTCCAATAAAATGGTGGACAAGTTGGGTTTAGTGGTAAACCAGAGTCCATGCAAAATCAAGGCGGTAAACTCAGGTGCTACTCCGGTCCAAGGTGTGGCCACAACGACCCTCAAAGTTGGTGCTTGGGAGGGACAGATAAATCTTACCGTCACAGCCTTGGATGATTTTGAGTTGATCTTGGGGATTGACTTCTTCGTTCAAGCCAAGGCAGCAATCATGCCTCATCTATCGGGTATGTTGGTAAATGAGGAACGAAATCCTTGTTTTATTCATGCTAACTTCTCTGGACAGGTCGAGAGTAAGTTAGAGATGCAGTCGGCTAAGCAATTTAAAAATGGGGTGAAAAAGGGTGAGATTACTTACGTTGTAGCCCTCTTGGAAATCAAGCCAGATTAGGTCGTGGAGGTGCCTGACGAAGTTACAACGGTGTTGGAGCAGTTCTCAGACGTGATGCCCTCAGAGCTGCCAAAGGAATTACCATCGAGGCGAGCGGTGGACCACACGATCGAGCTGGAGCCAGGGCCTAGGCCGCCAGCCCAAGCCCTTATAAGATGGCCCCATCAGAGTTGGTCGAGTTGAGGAGTCAGCATAACGAGTTACTGAATGCCGGTTTCATACAACCATCAAAAGCCCCTTATGGTGCCCTGTACTGTTTTAGAGGAAGCAGGATGGTGCATTGCGGATGTGCATAGACTATCGGTCCCTTAATAAGGTGATTGTCAAGAATATGTACCGGTCCCCAATGCAGCGGATTTGTTTGACCGATTGGCAGGTGCGTCATACTTCACAAAGTTGGACCTACAGTCAGGCTATTGGTAGGTGCAGATAGCCGAGAGGGATGACCCCAAGACGGCTTGTGTGACGAGGTATAGTTCATTAGAGTTTTTGGTGATGTCTTTGGCTTAACCAATGCCCCTGCCACGTTTTGCAACTTAATGAACTGGGTACTTTATGAATTTCTTGGTCGGTTTGTGGTTGTTTATTTGGATGATATTGTTGTTTACTCAGGATCCTTGGTGGATGATGTTAATCACTTGCGGCAAGTATTCTCACGGCTTAGAGAATAAAGTATTTGTGAAGAAAGAAAAATGTGAGTTTTGCAGGCAAGAAATCAAATTCTTGGGCCATTGGATTTCCAAAGGCAATATTCAGATGGGCGAGGACAAGGTGAAGGCAATCATTGATTGGCCTGCGCCAACGAAGGTGCCATACTCGCTTTCTTTTCTTGGCTTGGCAAATTACTATCGATGGTTCATCAAAGGGTATTCAAAGAAGGTGAGCCCTTTGACAGATTTGCTAGGAAAGGAGCAAATGTGGGCGTGGACAGACGCATGCCAAGAAGCCTTTGAGAAGCTGAAGGTAGCAGTTGCCTTGAAACTAGTCATGAGATTGTCAAATTTTGAGCTTCCATTAGAGGTACACACGGATGCATCAGACCGAGCTCTTGGTGGAGTGCTCGTCCAGGATGGCCACCCTGTGGCTTATGAAAGTAGGAAGCTTAAGGATGCTGAGTAGTGGTACCCAGCCCATGAGAAGGAAATGAAGGCAGTGGTGGACTGCCTTGGCACTTGGAGGCATTACTTGCTGGGAATGAAGTTCAAAGTGTTGACGGACAATGTGGCGAACACTTATTTCAAGACCCAGAAGAAGTTAACCCCAAAATAGGCCCGATGGCAGGAATTCTTGGTGAAATTTGACTTTGTTTGGGAACACAAACCAGGCAAGCAAAACCAAGTCGCTGACACCTTGAGTCGCAAGGGGTATAGGACTATGTGGCTGCATTGATGGCAGCACAATGAACTTTTCTTGATCGAGTGAAACAGCAAGCTGAGGTGGAGCAGGCCTATGTTCATCTCAAGGAAGGAAGGACGAGAAGGAGTAGTGAGGTGTTATTGGGAAGATGACGAACTCCTTTATGCCAAAGGTAATCGATTATTTATTCCTAACTCGGGTGGCTTGAGACAAGAACTTTTACGGGAGACGCATGACCCTCAATGGGGGGACATCCGGGGAGAGAACGGATGATGGCACTCCTAACCCGCAGCTATTATTGGCCCAACATAGAGGTGGATGTTGAGCTATATGTGAAGACTTGTTTGGTGTGCCAACAAGACAAGAAGAAAAGAAGGAAGGAAGCGGACTATTACAGCCACTCTCAGTGCCAGAAATGTTGGAAACAAAGTGCGCAGCGGAATTTTTTAAAAAAATTTTCATCAGAGTATTTTCCAAAACACAAGTTTGACATGTTATATGTATAAATTAAACAGATCTTACTAACCTCAGTGTGTCGAAGAACCTCGCGACATGTGTAGAGAAGTAACGTTCCAGAAGAGCCTCAACCAACTGGTCTCTTTGCTATTCTCTATCCACAACCGGAGTGAGTGTGGGCTCACACGTACAGCTCTTCCACCGGTGACTCTCCTTCCAACCAACAGAGAGAACCCAAAGCTAGTGTTTGTGATTTGTGAACAAAAGCTCTCAGGAGTTTTCAGATGCCCACTCGAAGAGTATCACTCTTAATCTATCAAATTGATCTGAGTAAATCATTAGACTCACTCCCTTTTTATATACCTATTGGTCCTAGGGTCAGTCCATCTTAGATTAGGTCTCAAAAATCGAAACAAAATCAAGTTCGGATCAATATCTGATAAGATCCGCGTGAAAACGCGTAATCTTAACTGTCGTCGGTTGGCAGGCTGAACTTTCTGATAAGCAAGCCGAACAGGCCAGTTCGGCAGGCCGAACTGCCGAGAAAAAATCTCCGTGAATCTTTTATTTTCCACCTGAGATTCTAAAGGATAAAGTCTCAGTTGTGATTCAAATAGCCCAATAGAAATGATATCTGATCAAAACAAACTTTATCAAGATAATCTCTAAGAAAATAAATCAATTCACAATAATTCTACAAGTTTATCTTGTTCTAATTGTCCAAAATTAAAACAACCGATAAACAGACAAGAATTACCCGAACGCAATAATTCAACAAGTTCATCTTGAATTAATTCAACCGATAAACAGACATGAATTATTTGATTCTTATAAATTTTAAACCAATCTGAAATCCGACATAAGTCACCAATTATTGGAAAAGCATGCCGTGTCATTACAGGATTTTGTGAGCTAGCAAAGGGGACCAAAATGGACCTTAAAGTTCAAGCTCATGATAATTATGAAACCCAATATCCCAGATATACATTTCACAATTATCAACTCCAACGCTACTCCACTAAAAGCTTGGAGCTGTACTCTCAAACTTTATAGAATTACGAAGCTCGTGTAGCTAAGTCTCCATGACATATCATAGTGTATTGCATCCCCATATGATCATCCATAATCGGCTTAAGGACAAGTTTTGTCTTACCTTCCTGATTATTTTTATCTTACGTTCCATTGTCTCACCATTAGAAACTTACCATCCAAAGATAGTATACCATTCGGTTACACCTATGTATCCAAATGGTTGAGCGCTCCAGTTTTCCAATTACAGGACAACGCATAAGAGGATATCATTACTCCTAAAGAGGAGCTATGGATTCCATATCTATGAATACAAGTCTACGCTATCAAGAGTCATGCCTCCAACGTACCGGCATGCATGCCACTATAGAGATGTGGGAGTCACCCATTGGTACATCAAAAGACACAAGTCGAGACAACAGGCCTATTATTCATCTCAGGATTAAGATACAATACAAATGATAGTCTAAAGTGAATCAATTTGCCAAGACAGAATTATTAATCCAAATCAATTCACTTTATGTCCCGATCCAACACATCGTCGTCAACTATGACAACGCGCCAATGTTTCTATTCATGGAGTCCAACTCCAATGGCCAAGACAAACCATCTCCCAAAAGGGATATAGACAACATAACAATCTTTACATGAATAAAGCGCCCAACTTTATTCCCTCGATTACGGATCATATGTTTTAGACCATCACCTTAAGAATCGTGTCTACCGCATAATCATCCCATCATATGCCCAATTCTTAAGGTTTAGACTGACAGTCTCAGACTACTATTTGCTTATCATACATTCAACAAATATGAACATAAAGAGGACAATATTTGGTATATATAAATGAATAAATTCTTTATTGATAAAAATGTCTCCAAAAACGTATTACATTTTTACTCCTTAGAGCATACATGTCTAACAATCTCCCACTTGCACTAAGTGAGTAAATACTGCAAATTTCGCATCCCCATAGCTTCCACATGGCTCTCGAAGACTCTCCCAGTAAGTGTCTTCGTGAATGGATCAGCTAAATTGTCCTCTGACGTGATCTTGCACACCGTGACATGCCCGCTCTCAACGAAGTCCTTTATCACATGATACTTCCGATCAATATGCTTACTCTTCTTGTGAAATCTTGGTTCCATAGCATTAGCTACCACCGCACTGTTATCACAGTACAGTGATACCGCCTTATCCATACCAGGAACTACCTCAAGATCCCCAAGGAACTTGCAGAGCCACACTGCTTCTTTCGAAGCATCACTAGCCGCCACATACTCGGCCTCCATCGTTGAATCCGAAGTGCAATCTTGCTTCGCACTTCTCCAACTGATGGCACCATCACCTAGAGTAAACACAAACCCCGAAGTCGATTTCCTAGAATCCAAGCAAGATTGAAAATCTGAATCAGTGTATCCTAGAGGAGGTTAAAGAGGAGTTAAATCCTCACCCGAATACACAAGCATATACCCTCGAGTCCTTCTCAGGTACTTGAAAATATGCTTTACCGCAACCCAATGGTTCGGTCCTGGATCCGCCTGAAATCGACTCACAATCCCGACCGCATAGCTAATATCCGGTCGAGTGCAAAGCATGGCATACATGAGACTACCCACTGCCGAAGCATAAGGTACCTTCTTCATGTATTCTCTTTCTTCATAAGACTTTGGAGAGTCTTTCTTAGAAAGAGTAATTCCAGACCTAGATGGTTGCCCACCTTTCTTGGAATCCTGCATTGCAAACCTCCTGAGAATTTTATCTATGTAGCCGGCCTGTGACAAAGCTATCATTTTGTTCTTCCTATCCCGAAAGATCTGGATACCGAGAACAAAATTAGCCTCACCAAGTCCTTCATGTCAAACTGCTTGGTCAACCATAATTTGACCGATGACAATGCCCCAACGTCATTGCCAATTAGCAGAATGTCATCTACATAGAGTAGTAGAAAAACCACCTTCCCATTCTTAATGTGTTTGTAAACACATGGTTCATCCACATTTTGTGAGAACCCATAAGTCTTGATCACTTGATCAAATCTTATGTTCCAAGAACGAGAAGCCTGCTTAAGTCCATAAATAGACTTTAGCAACTTACAAACCTTACCCTCTTGACCCGCGACCTTGAACCCGTCTGGTTGTTCCATATAAATGGACTCATCAAGATAGCCATTCAGAAAAGCCGTCTTGACATCCATCTGCCAAATCTCGTAGTCGAGAGCGGCAGCTATGGACAAGAGAATCCGGATGGACTTAAGCATGGCTACAGGCGAAAAGGTTTCCTCATAATCGATTCCTTCCTTTTGCGTATAACCCTTAGCTACCAGTCTAGCCTTAAAGGTTTCGACCTTTCCATCCACTCCTCTTTTCCTCTTGTAGATCCACTTACACCCTATGGGTTTTACCCCTTCGGGAAGATCCACAAGCTCCCAGACCCGATTAGTCTCCATAGACTTCATCTCAATGTTCATGGCCTCTGTCCAGAGTCTTGAATCAACATCCTCCATAGCTTCTGCGTAAGTATAAGGATCCCTGTCATGTTCATCCGGTTCAGCCAAAAAGACCTCCCCATTGAACATATACCTCTCAGGTTGACGCCCGATCCTCCCACTACGCCGAAGCCCCTGAGGTTGTTGTTCAGGTTTGTTTGGTTTTTCTACACCGATCGGAATGGTTTCGTTCGGAACCTCCGGAGTAAACGGATTACCCCTCAACTCCTCAAGCACCACTTTGCTTGAGGTTTAAAGTCGTTCATGTAACTCTCCTCAAGGAAAGTTGCATTAGTTGAAACCACGACTTTATTTTCCTTTGGGTTATAAAAATAACCCCCTTTAGTCCCTTTTGGATATCCTACAAACACGCAAACTTCTGAACGTGCTTCCAACTTATTCGGATCCTTAAACAGGACATGAGCTGGACATCCCCATATGCGAATATGGTTTAAGGATGTCTTCCGTCTTGTCCACAACTCGTGAGGAGTTTTAGGGACCGATTTTGAAGGCACATTGTTCAAAAGATAACATGCGGTTTGTAGTGCATATCCCCAAAAGGATAAAGGCAATGATGAATAACTCATCATGGACCGAATCATGTCCAACAAAGTCCTATTCCTTCTCTCGCTACGCCATTCTGCTGCGGAGTGCCCGGCGCAGTCAAATGGGATAAAATCCCATTCTCTAACAAGTGTCCCAAGAACTCATCAGAAAGGTATTCCCCACCTCGATCAGATCGAAGTGCCTTTATGGGTCTACCCAATTGCTTTTCCACTTCAGCCCGAAACTCCCTGAACTTATCATAAGTTTCGCTTTTGTGGTGCATTAGGTACACATACCCATATCTTGAGTAATCGTCAATAAAAGTAACGAAGTACTCATACCCTCCTCGTGCCCGGATGTTCATCGGTCCGCAAACATCACTATGCACAAGTTCTAGAACCCCTTCGGCCCTATTGCCCTTAGACCCGTATGGTCTTTTGGTCATTTTACCCTCCAAACAAGACTCACATTGAGGTATAGATTCCACCTTTAAGTGACTTAAAGGTCCATCCCTTACCAACCTTTGAATCCTATTAGGTTAATATGGCCAAGGCGCAAATGCCAAAGATAAGTCTTATTAGAGTGAGAAGTTTTAAGTCTTTTTGAGTCATTATCATTTATCTCAGCATTAAGCAATAGTCCATCTTAGGTTTGATAAAATATAGATTATTTTGCATCCATCCAGAACAGATAAAAGATTTGTTTTTACGAATCACCACTTTTTCATTAAAAGATACCACGTAGGAGTCTTTAAATAAAGAAGATACAGAAATTAAATTCCTTTTAAATTTAGGAACATAAAAACAATCTCGCAAAATTAAACTCCTATAATTATCAAAATAAAGATGGACATCTCCCACTGCTTCCGCTGAGACCAAGGATCCATCGCCCATCCGAAGCGTTAAGTCTTCACGAAGTAGACTTCTCGTTTCTTTGAATCCCTGCAGAGAAACACAAACATGATTAGTTGCACCGGAATCTATGACCCAAATGTCACTGGATTCCTCAACCAAACAAGTTTCTAAATATAGAAGATCACACCTACCTCCCTTGGAAAGGAAGTCCTTGCAATGCTTCTTTATATGCCCGACCTTACCACAAAGAAGCACTTAAGCTTCTTTGGGTTCTTCTTCTTCTTCTTCTTGCTCTTGGTAGCAATAGGAATAGAAGACCCACTCTTGGCCCGTTGCTTCTTTCCATTCCCAGAGTTAGGATTGGAACCAGAAGCAGCTACCATATTGGCCTCTCCACCAGCAGGAGACTCCCTGATCAGCAGTTCAAACTCTGTAACTGTTTCATCAGTTCTGTCAAGGTCATATCCCGTCTATTGCTTAGATTAAAAGTAGCTCTAAACGGAATAAATTCCTTAGACAGAGTCTCAAAGACCATAGTCATCTGAGTTTCAGCATCGATGTCGGCTCCATTGGTTTGAGCCTCAGCGAGGTAACCCATGACCAACATCATGTGCTCCTTTACAGATGTCCCCGGTCTCTGTCTACAGTTTAAGAGTTTCCGAAGCGCCCCTTGCCGCTTTGTTATGGCCTGGCCTCCAAACATGTCCTCAAGATTATCCAAGATCTGCTTCGCAGTCTCATAATCCTGATGTTGAGCCTGCAGCATTGTTCATGCTAGCCATAACATAGCAGCGGGCCTGATCATTAGCATCTTTCCAGCGTCGTACGCTTGGAATTGCTCATTACTTGAGTCTCCCGTAGGCTCGGGAGGACAAGGAGTTGTCAGAACATATTTCAGTTTCTCAAAGGAAAGGACGATGTCCAGGTTCCGTTTCCAATCATTATAGTTCTCACCGGTTAATTGGTTTTTGTCAAGTATCGATGATAAAGCGTTTTTAGACATTTTCAATCTACAATAAAGAATCATATACCAAACATAAGCAAACATATATAATAATTTAGTAAGATAACACAATCATGTAAAATCATACAAATGTGTTTATGTGTCAAAACCTTGAAAATATCACAACCTTACAACGATAATTCCCAACTCAGAATTCAACAAGCTCCTAGGGGAGTCATGCCAAATTCAATCAGGAACACGGATCCCCTCCTGATTAATATATGCCATCCAGGACCCGTATGATCCAGCATATACTAATAATCGTTTCTTTGGCCATTAATTTTATTAACAGAGCTCCTAGGGGAGGTTAATAATAAAATTAACGTGAGTGTATAACCACCGTTTAATATTTTATCCATGATTTATAATCACCACCTAGGGGTGTGCAACCATAAATCATACTAAAATACCTTATCCTTTCAGAGATCCAATCTGGTACATGATAGAAATCCCTTCCTAGGGGTTGGGACCATCATGTTCTTCCTATGGACCAACGATGGAGGCCTTAGGTTCTCTCTTCGAAAACCTTCTCCCACTCAATCTTTTGAAGTCAAGGTTTTATTATGCATGAACAATTTTAATATGAGCGGCACTCCCTATTCTATATGACATGTTATCAATATACATGGTAAATCATATTATAATGCAGACAAGCAAAGCAATCAAGCAAAGCTACAAGCATAATAATAATAACAGTAATATTATGGTTCCACCCTAGAGAATAGAAAAATAAGATTACAAGAGAATAATCGAGACATTTATCGATTCTTCATCCTTGAATCCTCAAGCTGTATCCTTCTTCATGTAATATCCATCTTCAAGTCCTCAATCCCGTATGAATCGAACACTTCATATTTCCGGTCATATCCAAATTTAATGTTTCTCAGAATCGTCCCAAAAATAAAATTAAACTGCATTGGAAAAATTGCACCTTTTCTGGACACCTGGCAGCTCTCGGTCGGCAGGCCGATCTGGGTGATCGGTCTGCCGATCATGGTGGTTCGGCCTGCCGAACATGAAGGTTCGGCCTGCCGGCAGAGCACCAAAATTTCTGCCCCACTGTCGGCCTGCCGGACCGTACGTCCGGCCTGCCGATCTGTGACCTTCGGCCTGCCGAACTGTGAGGTCCGGCATGCCGACCGAGCAGAAACCCTCAATCCAGAAAATACAATTTTAATGCAATTCATCAATTTTATTTTCAACAATTCAAAAACATAAAATTAGAGACTCAGGAAATACCTGGAGGCGCCATCATCAATCTTTAAGATCCGACTTCTCGTTCCGTCTTCTCCGAATAATTATTTAATTACAAAATTCTTACAAATTAAATTAATAAAATTCCTAGACGGAGATGATAGTCCGCCATCTAATTACATGAAAAACCTAGATACACATTCTAACCTCTAAGGAACCATAACCGGTATTAATTAATTAATAAATAATTAAACAACAATTTAATCAACCATAATTAATTAATAAACATTCACCATATAATCCATGACAACATATATAATATAGAAACCTAGAGTGCCATCTCTCTATAAAATTTAATTCAAGCATTGGAGAGATTAAGATCACAAAATTTATGCATATAACATGATCACAAACTTGCAAATTTATGTAAAAACCTCGGCTCTGATACCAATTGTTGGAAACAAAGTGCGCAGCGGAATTTTAAAATTTTTCATCAGATATTTCCAAACACAATGACAAAGTTTTGAAACACAAGTTGACAGTTATATGTATAAATTAAACAGATCTTACTAACCTCAGTGTGCGAAGAACCTCCGCGACCTGTGTAGAGAAGTAACCTTCCAGAAGAGCCTCAACCAACTGGTCTTCTTTGCTATTCTCTATCTGCAACCAGAGTGAGTGTGGGCTCACACGTACAGCTCTTCCATCGATGACTCTCCTTCCAACCAACAGAGAGAACCCAAAGCTAGTGTTTGTGATTTGTGAACAAAAGCTCTCAAGGAGTTTTCAGATGCTCACTCGAAGAGTATCACTCTTAATCTCTCAAATTGATCTGAGTAAATCATTAGACTCACTCCCTTTTTATATACCTATTGGTCCTAAGGTCAGTCCATATCAGATTAGGTCTCAAAAATCGAAACAGAATCAAGTTCAGATCAATATCTGATAAGATCTGCGTGAAAACGTGTAATCTTAACTATCGTTGGTCAGCAGGCCGAACTTTCTGATAGGCAGGCCGAACAGGCCAGTTCGGCAGGCCGAACAGCCGAGAAAAAATCTCCGCGAATGTTTTATTTTCCACCCGAGATTCTAAAGGATAAAGTCTCAGTTTTGATTCAAATAGCCCAATAGAAAAGATATCTGATCAAAACAAACTTTATCAAGATAATCTCTAAGAAAATAAATCAATTCACAATAATTCTACAAGTTTATCTTGTTCTAATTGTCCAAAATTAAAACAACCGATAAACAGACAAGAATTACCCGAACGCAATAATTCAACAAGTTCATCTTGAATTAATTCAACCGATAAACAGACATGAATTATTTGATTCTTATAAATTTTAAACCAATCTGATAAATCTGACATAAGTCACCAATTATTGGAAAAGCACGCCGTGTTGTTACAGGATTTTGTGAGCTAGCAAAGGGGACCAAAATGGACCTATAAAGTTCAAGCTCATGGTAATTATGAAACCCAATATCCCAGATATACATTTCACAATTATCAACTCCAACGCTGCTCCACTAAAAGCTTGGAGTTGCACTCTCGAACTTTATAGAATTACAAAGCTCGTGTATCTAAGTCTCCATGACATATCATAGTGTATTGGATCCCCATATGATCATCCATAATCGGCTTAAGGACAAGTTCTGTCTTACCTTCCCGATTATTTTTATCTTACATTCCATTGTCTCACCATTAGAAAACTTACCATCCAAAGATACTATACCATTCGGTTACACCTATGTATCCAAATGGTTGAGCGCTCCAGTTTTCCAATTACAGGACAACGCATATAAGAGGATATCATTACTCCTAAAGAGGAGCTATGGATCCCATATCTATGAATAACAAGTCTACGCTATCAAGAGTCATGCCTCCAATGTACCGGCATGCATGCCACTATAGAGATGTGGGAGTCACCCATTGGTACATCAAAAGACACAAGTCGAGACAACGGGCCTATTATTCATCTCAGGATTAAGATACAATACAAATGATTGTCTAAAGTGAATCGATTTGCCGAGACAGAATTATTAATCCAAATCAATTCACTTTATGTCCCAATCCAACACATCGTCAACTATGACAACGCGCCAATGTTTCTATTCATGGAGTCCAACTCCAATGGCCAAGACAAACCATCTCCCAAAAGGGATATAGACAACATAACAATCTTTACATGAATAAAGCGCCCAACTTTATTCCCTCGATTGCGGATCATATGTTTTAGACCATCACCTTAAGAATCGTGTCTACCGCATAATCATCCCATCATATGCCCAATTCTTAAGGTTTAGACTGACAGTCTCAGACTACTGTTTGCTTATCATACATTCAACAAATATGAACATAAAGAGGACAATATTTGGTATATATAAATGAATAAATTCTTTATTGATAAAAATGTCTCAAAAAATGTATTACATTTTTACTCCTTAGAGCATACATGTCTAACAAGAAAAGCCATGGAAATCAGTATCTATGGATTTCATTATGGGGTTCCCTTCAATCCAAGGTATGCAGTCAGTGTTAGTCATCGTAGATCGATTTTTGAAGTATGCGGTGTTCATTGTAGCCCCACATGAGTGCTCAGCTATCGTGGCGGCAGAGCTCTTTTTCAAGAATGTGGTGAAATATTTGGTGTGCCTGAAGATATAGTCAGTGATCGTGATTCAAGGTTCACTGGTAAGTTTGGGATGGCTCTCTTTAACTTGATAGGTTCTGAGTTAAAGTTTTCTACTGCTAACCATCGATAGACTGGCAGACAAACAAAGCGTATTAATGCTCTATTGGAAGAATTTTTAAGGCATTATGTCTCGACGAGTCAAAAGAATTGGCTGGATTTACTTGATGTGGCCCAATTCTCCACCAGAGCTTGCACTCAAACATCAGCCCCTGACCCCATTGGAAGTGGCATGTTCCAAAGGCCAAGTTAGCTGTCCAGTAGCCTATCGCTTTGTAAAAGAGAAGCAGGAGTTGATACAACGGCCCAAGACAGTTTGATGAAAGCAGCCAGGTGCATGAAGAAGTATGCTGATCAGCATAGGCGCCAAGTCGAGTTCAATGTTGGTGACATGGTGTTGTTGAAATTGACCCCACAAATTTGGAAGAAGATAAGCAGCAAAGCAGTGCATCGTGGGCTTCTTCCAAGGCACGATGGTCCTTTTGAAATTATTAAGAAAGTTGGGAATGTTGCTTACAGGCTAAAGCTACCACCTCGACCAAAGGTGCACCCAACGTTCCACATAAGTTTTCTAAAGCCTTACAAGGAGGACTTGTTGAACAAAAGGCAACAGGCGAAGAGGGCTCCGCCTACAATCAGAAAACAATTTGACAAAATGGTGGAAAAGATCCTTGACCATCGAATATGGGCATGAGCAAGAAGAATCGATGGACTTATTTTCTTGTGAAATGGAAGGGTGAAGAGGAGAACAGTGCTACTTGGGAGCGGGACGTTACCTTGTGGTAATTTGAGAAAGAAGTGCAGGAATACCTCGAGGCTATACCGACGAGGGCATCGGCTTCATCCAGTGGGGGTGGCTTGTTAGACCCCCAAACCTTAAACTAAGTCAGTGGTGGCAAATCTTGGATGTGGGTGGCCCATGTCCAAGGCAAGGGGGCATGTGGTAACCTCCTTTGCATGGTTCGGACAAGACCCAAAGGATCAACATGCAGGCACAAGGTGGCCTTGGCCATGCATGTGGGTCAGGCGAGAAATGTGCACGCAGGAGGGTGCACATGCGTGGCCATTCGGACAGGCACGTGAGCATTCGGACAGGCGCTCGAGCATCTATGACAGGTAGTGTGACATGTGCGTGGGCGTGCGGACATGCATGCTAGAAACTCGGGGGAAGCCAATGGACAAAGACACAGGCAGGCTAGGCTGAGTGCAGGCTAAGTCTTGGTTCAGACAAGGCACCACAAAAAAGGGAACGTGTAGATGTGCATGGGTTGTTAGGTGAGCTAGCGAACTCTCAGCCCACGTGTGCGAGTGGTGCACACACGATCCATGGAAGCAGGTGGCATCAACGGTTAACTCTGAAACGTGGCCACAACGGCTAGATTCTGAAGGCACGTGGGCGTAAGTCATGGGCGAATGTGGATTGACCAGAGAGTTGGCCAGCGAACGGCTAGACAATGACTGTGCCCCACGTGGCCCATGTTCATGCATCAGGAGGCGAGTGGGTGTTAGTAGGCTGCACGTGGTGTGCAGAGAGCCAAGTCTCCGCCTGAAAATTATGGAAGTCGCTGCAACGTGGCTGTTAGCATGCATAGTGTCCCGAAGTTGATCCTTAGTGGCTAGGGGTGTCAGCCACATGTTGTAAATTTTGCCTATCAATAGTGAACCCCTGAGACACCAACTCACAAGTGACGAAGTGAGTGTTGTGGTGATCCATGTGAGGCAAAACTTGTATTCCTTTTGTTAATTAATAAAAGGTTGGAAAGTGGTTTCTGTAAGTTGGTTTTGTGTGTTTGATTATCGGATCATCATGGGTAGAAACTTGGGTAGGCTGACTAGGTCGGGTGGCTTAGTGCCACACAGTGGCAGACTTTCGATGAAAATTTTGGCCCCTGTGACA
>JAJQZP010000137.1:0-28540 GCA_025403435.1 Artocarpus heterophyllus | reverse complement strand
GTGGCGCCTAGGCACTATGTCGAAGCTATTTCAGGTATATGCAAATGAGCGCCTAGGCATTGGAAAGTTGGGCGCCTAGGCACTGTTGTGGAAAATTTTTTAATTTAATCCTTTTTATTCTTCAAGGTACCTGTTTGACCCATGACTATTGCTGCGCGTAATCTCGACGGGCTAAGGCCCAGTGTCAGGATTAAGAAAGCCTAATAAAGGCCCATGTCTCAGGATCTAAATAAGGGCACGAGCTAATAGGGTTCTCATGAGTACCGAGATGTCGAGTAAGGTAGGAGGACGAGTTGAGGAAATATCAAAGTTTACTAAACTAAAGATACAAATGTAAATTGCAAATACACGAGATCAAATCCCCTTCAAATCAGAGATTAGTGATGAGTTGATTTTCTATACATAATTGGAATTCCTTTATCTTGATATTTTGATGGTTGTTTGTTGAGAGTTTTTTACATCTTTTTATTTGTTTTTGTGAAGATGTGTTCAATATTATGTTTTTAGTGTGTTTTTATGTTTTCATATATTTTTAGTAAGTTTTAGGTGTGTTTTATTTTCCTCCACAACCATTTATTCTAGTTCAATTAACATTAAAATCCCTTCAAGCAGGATTTAAAATCAAATGAAACAAAAATAAATGGGCCCATTTGACTACTCATGGTCTATCAAACTACAACCCACACTAGTTCTCCAAGCATGGTTGGGTCCATAGAGTGAGTCTATTGGCATTGTAGAATGAGAATATTGGGCTTGGACCTTTGGAAGAGCCTGGAATAAAATCAACCATCAACACATTTTTTCTTATATATTTTTTTTGTTCCTTTCTTTCGAATATGACCCATATAAATTTTTTCCCTAATTACTCCGCCAAAATAATTTCTTTTATGAATTTCCTTATCTTAATAAATTTTCTTAAACCATAGTTTCAGGCATTGCCTAACAGTAAAACCACACTTGATTCCACCATAAGGTGAAGAGTTCGAATTCTCCACCCCTAAGTTTAAAAGGAAAAAAAATCTTAAAGCGTGTCAAATACTTTTCTATATGCACCTGATAAATTTGTCTAATCTTTAGCATGTATAAAAAGAAAATTGTTTTTAGAGATGTCAATTTGGTCAGGCTGCCCAACAAGTATGATGACATGACACAGAAAATTTTAGGCCGGGCAGTACACAACGAGAGATTATATTGGGTCAGACTAAGTACGGCATGAGGTGGTAGGCTATGCTGGGTTCTTAGTTTTAGGCATGTAGGTCGGGCACGACACGACGTAACAAAAAGCATGAGCACGACATGACATGATCCATTGATCATGATAGACTGGCACGACAAATACATATTTTTTAAAAATTTTTTAAGTAGTTTAGATGATAATATTATGAATTTCTCAATAATTAAAAAATTAACAATCTTTATAAATATAATTGACTTCACCTTAAAAAATATCAATTCATTTACATTAGTATTTCATTTAATTTTTTAGAATTTCAATATTCAACCAAAAAAAAAATGTATAACACAATATGAAAACCAACCGTTATTAACCTCAATTACTTTTGACAACTCTATGTTTTAACTCAACAAATTGAAATTACTTTTGACAACTTTATGTTTTAGCTTAACAAATTGAAATATTGTACTTTCTTTTTGTCTTTTTCTTCATTTTCAATAAAATATTGAGTGGGGGCCTTGAATATTGTATTTTTAGTGGCACCAAGTTTTTTTTTTGTTTGGTAATAAAATATAGTTTATTTTTATTTATTTAATTTTTTTTAAGAATATTATTACTTGAAAATTATTTTAAAATGTTTTTTAAATAGTTGGTGTGTTGGTGCAATAGTCTATTGTACCAGGCACAATAAAGGCATGAGCATAGCACAATACAAGCATGACATGAGCACAGGATGTGCCTGGGCCTATAAGCCGAGCCGGGCCTATATTTTTTAATTTAGGCTAGCACAAGTACAACACGAATCTTCTATGGGTCCGACTAGACAGGGCATGAAGCACGTTTGGGCCAATTGATTTTGGGTGAAACCGGCACGACATGACACCATTTGAAATGAAATCCTGTTTTGTACGTACAAAGCACATGTTTCAACTAGTTTAAAGTAAATGGCACTACCCAACAACTGAAAAAGATTAAGCATAGTAAAAGTATAAATGCACTTGTTGACACGACGATATGATAGTTTCATCAATGATGCATGTGTTTTAGATGATGCATGTTTTTAGACCATTAAATGTAGTCATTATTATTGTTTTTGTTATTATTATTATTATTATTATTTTGCAGGTCCAAGGTTGAAAAACAAGTACCACTTCATATGTCACTTTTTTTGTAGAAATCTGCAATAAATATTGGTTGGTGAGATAAACTGATTACTGCTCTCCTTATCACTTCTAACCAATTTTCATGTACATTTTTTTGTTAAATTATAAGGGGTGAAGTTCACGCGAATATACAATTCCATAATGAACAAAAAAAATGAATCATTACCCTAATCTGAACAGAAAAGAGTTAAATAGTATATATGTTTCTGAGAATCTTTTATTTATTTATTTATTTAAAATTGCATATAAGGTTGAAAAGGTTGAGTAAAATATATCATCCAAAGCAACATTAGCAATGGTGCTCTAGAATTGAACAAAAATAACATAGATGAATGAAATTTGAAAGACAGGGAGACCAAAAAAAAAAAAGGAGATAACGGGCAATGATCACAAAAATAGATATATTTTCTGTTCACCAAAGACCAGTGTAACCCCAAGATGCTTATTAACTATGGTACACATACATACATAAATACATATGAGTATGTAATTAGGTATGGATGTCTACGATTCACATGCTTACATGAATGCTACAATTCGTACACACAGAATGAATCTATATTACGTCGAAGTTCAGCCAAGATCGGGAACGATGAAAAACTCGTCATCTTCACTGGGATTTCAATTCTAGGCTTCTTGTATGGAGTGTTGGATTTGCTAGGGTCTGTATGAGGTAACATTGCTCAACTGTGCGGCGCTGGAAGCTGAGGAACTTCTGCAGCTGCCAGGCTTCCTGAGTTATTTGCTCACCAAGAAGACCCACATCTGCTAGCCATTGCAGTTCTCCAAACTCAGTGGCTCCTTTCTGCTGATGAAATAGCTCCAACTCTCATTAGAAGTGAGGATCAGGGGCAAATGAAATGATAAATCAACGAAATTGCTGGTATTTATAAAGGTCTGCTTTCATAGAAAGACCGTTTAAATAAAACATATACAAGAATACTTTCATGCAATAAAAATCTGCGAGATATTCTCTTTACCTTGTTAGAAGATTCAAAATCTGAAAAGTGTAGCAGCTCATCAACAGACCAAGATGATGTGGGGCGAGAAACCTGTTGAGCTGGAGTTTTAGTCGAGACTAGTTGTGAGTTCCGAGTTGGCGGCTCGAAGAAGCTCATTTTGGCGTCCTCATTGCAACTGCCACTCAAGGCAACTTGGATTCCAGTTGCCAAGAGGCGTTGGTGGTTTGCAGAGAGACTATTGGCTGCATGAATTGGTTCATCACAGTCCTGACAAAAAGTGCTCTATCTTCCACACAGAAAATGAAAGCTGGCTTGTCCTGTTGAACGGGTTACAAAACATCAGTTTGTTAAAAGGATAGATCTTTAGCTTTAAAATTATATATATATATATATTCTTTCTCTCTCTATTTTTTGTTCATAAATTATGGAGCTCAAACTAAGGATACAAAATACCAAGGGCAGATTTCGTTATTCACTTATTTGCACAAAACCCCTTAAATGTTATGTTGTAGTTTAAAAAAAATAAAAATTGTTATCATACGATGATCGTGTCGCCTTCTTCTATGCAACCGACAAACGCGTGATGCGATTATAACCAATTTACAGATTTCTGACTATTTACAATCACCCAGTATGAACAAATTGACAATCGTTCTCCCAAAACAATATTCCTGCAACTCATTGAACTGCAAATCCCCCGCCCCCAGTCTCTCGGTTATTTCACTCTCTAGCAATAGACATTGTCTTCGAGTATGACTATTTTTACCAGAAAAGATCACTTGATACAAAAGTTTGGTATTTAAAAACGTGGTAAATGGCTTGGTATACTTACCATTATCCTCCCTTATATTTTTTGAATTACTCTGGTCGCAACCACCTATTGCTATTAACCTTCCGTTCAGGATATGAGTTTGAACCAAAAATTATTTTCCTTCACAAAATTTAACTTGCTAAAATACGAACTAAACCCCAAATCTATTTTTTCTTCACAAAATTTAACTTGCTAAAATACAAACTAAACGTTGAACCAAAGTTTTTTGGTTCAAACTCATTTCCAAATGGCTTATAACTATATCACATTAGTTTTTTTGGAAGTTACATCTTGTATGTGGAAACTCGAGCATAACAACCACTCAATCAGGACAGAACACAACTATTAATCATGAATCACTTGAGAAAAAACCTACTTATAATAAAGAAAAACATTTAAAATAAAAAATTGTAGAATTTGGTCCTTCCAAATTCAGAGATCGAAGGAGTTTTCTGTCTGGTCTCATAGTTCTATTATATATTAAATATTATACGTCACAACTCAAACCTTGATCTGGTAACTAGACAAACTAGATGAGCAATAGTTTGAGTACAAAACAAAAGAAAGTATCTCAATTCAATAAAATGCAAAAGACAAGGACAATAATGAAAAAAAAAAATCTGACTGAAAGTTTATAAAGAGGCAATAAAACAAAGAATTACTTGGCATATGTCGCATTTAGGGAGCTTATTGGGGAGGCACTGAAGAAGAAGCCTCTGGTGTTTGCTGGCAAGTTTGTTCGCCGCATGAACTTCTACGTCACACTTTGCGCATAAAGCCGCTTCGTCGGCGCAACAAATCACAGTCGCGGGAGCTTTCTCGCACACATCGCACTGAATCTTCATCTTCCTCAAATTATATTCTTCTTTCTTCTTCACTTCAAGTTACCCAATTTCCTTTTAAACTTAAAGTTCACTAATTTCTACTCAGATTCTTGATAGACTTAGAAAAAAGAAACATATACCCATATGGCAATTTAGAGAGATTTTGAGAAAGAGAAAAACTTCTTATTATTATTATTTTTTTTTCAAGATCCGGTATAAGCCAGTGTAAAAATATTGAAACCACAAAATGCCCTTCTTTTGTTTTTGTTTATGTTTTGGAAAATCTCAAGAAGATGGGAAAATGAGGGAGAGAAAAATGGGAGGAAGAGAAAGGAAAAGGGTTGTGAAGAACGTCAAGTGTTAAGACGATACGAGATTTGCAGAGGATGAGAAAGTGATTGGTGGAGAGTTGAAGATGGTGGGAGAGTGGACATAAGGATTGGGATCTTGGGGAAATCAAAAGATCGGATTTGGGGAAAACAACGAAGCAGATTGTGGAGTCTACTTTCCAATGGCAAGCAGCCCCGTGTTCCTGCCTGGGTGGTTTTAGGCCACTGGGGCTTTAGCAAGAGCTTGTGGCCACAAATAATCCAGATACTTTATCAATACCTTCAGTGTCAAGTGTCTGTCGAATTAACTCAAATACGTTTGACTGGCTGCTGTTTTGTTTCTACAAGGAGATATTTTTATTTTCTTTTTTTTAGTAGACACCTTTTTTTGTTTTCTTTTTCGCTCAAAATTTTAGTAGAAGCTTATTTAGGTCTGTTTAGTTCGAGTATTTAAATAGAGTATTTGAATAAAGATTTAAATTTTTGTAAGAGAAAATACTATAGTGAAATGATTCAAACCGTGAATCGAGTATCGAAACAAACAGGGCCTTAGAGGAGTTAACCGATTGTTGACAATATATATATACATATAGAGGTTAGTTGATTGGGACGAGAGTTTGAATTCAAACACTATATTTTGTAAAAGCTTTATATTATTAAGTTATTTAAAAAAATAGTTTTAATTATCAATTAAATTGTAAATAATATAAGCTCTTAAATATTATAGTAAAAAATTGTAATATAAAACTCTCACATGCTATAGTTCTCAAACTAAAACTGTTGGTCTTAATCGTTCCTTCAAATAGCCTCTATATCATATTTTTATTTTACATTATAGTATCTAAGAAGTTTACATTATTTATAGTTTAAATTTATGAGTTTGCACTCATTTGTCAAACATATAGTAAGTTTGCTTCTAAATTTTATGAGATAAATGTTAAAAAAATAGAACACGATACCAATTAAATTTAAAAAAAATTAATTAAATAAAATACTTATTTATAGGGTGTTTATAGGTTGATTTTAGGTGGTTTTTAATCAATCAGTTTCCAACCGTCGACGGTCTATTTTGAGAAATATAAACCAAGTACTGACCGATTGCAATAGAGGTTCGGTTGGTTTTTAACCGATGATGGTTGGTTTTGTGATGGTTGGTCTTGTGGTTGTATGTCTTAAACAACAATAACATAGCACTATAGAGGTAGCCCAACAGAAACTAGTTAGTTCCACTTATTATATATATATATATATGTGTGTGTGTATAATATATTCGATGATCTATAAAACCCCAAACATTTTGAAAACCATAATACATTAGATTAACAATAAAAACCAAGCAAATTAGCAAAGTAATCAATAACTAACAATATAGTCCAATATTTTACATGGAGTTTAATATATATATAATTATAAATCATATTTATATTTGTTAAAAAAAGTAAAATGGTTGGTTTGTTCGATTTCTAATTGACTAAAAAACCTCATTTAGTGATCAAATCACTTATTTTATGAACGGTTGGTTTTCCAACAAAATCAGTCAGTTTTGCTCTTGGAATCAATTTTCATTTTTTTCGATCGATTTGGCAGTCAGCTTTAGTAGATTTTTTAATTTTTTTTTGTTTGTTGAACAGCTATAGTTATACATATTATTATTTATTGAATCTAATATTTTTCTTTATCTTTACATCTCTATAAGTGATAACGACACTTCTGTTTCCATTTCCCATGTGTCTCTTCCTCTTTTATCTTTTTCTTTTTTTATTTATTTTATTTTTCTTTTCTTTTTTTCCCCTATTAAAAAAATCATAAATGTATCCATCCATATTCAAACACTTTTTCGTTACAACTATTTTAACTACTAACTTTTCATAGTACATTTAAGCAATTTGCTATCTAATAATATTTTTTCAAATAAATATTTCTATAACATATATAAAAGTGGTAATATATGTGTTTGAAAAGTTTATTTTATACTAATTAATTGAACATTTTTAGCTTATTATTTTGTTAGTTTTTGAGTAACTTTTAGAGTTTCACTTTACTTTGCTTTACATTGTAGATTTAAGAGAAAAATGCTTTTTAGCCAGCTTTCAATGCAAAAAAGGGTTGGAGGAAAATAAGATTTAAAAAGGAGTGAAGACCAGCACCTAGGCTTTGATTAGTGGGCACTTAGGTGCCAATTTGGAGCATTTTCAGCATAAAAACCCAAGGGAATTAAAAGTGCCTAGGCATTGGTTTGGTGGCGCCTAGGCACTATGTCGAAGCTATTTCAGGTATATGCAAATGAGCGCCTAGGCATTGGAAAGTTGGGCGCCTAGGCACTGTTGTGGAAAATTTTTTAATTTAATCCTTTTTATTCTTCAAGGTACCTGTTTGACCCATGACTATTGCTGCGCGTAATCTCGACGGGCTAAGGCCCAGTGTCAGGATTAAGAAAGCCTAATAAAGGCCCATGTCTCAGGATCTAAATAAGGGCACGAGCTAATAGGGTTCTCATGAGTACTGAGATGTCTCGAGTAAGGTAGGAGGACGAGTTGAGGAAATATCAAAGTTTACTAAACTAAAGATACAAATGTAAATTGCAAATACACGAGATCAAATCCCCTTCAAATCAGAGATTAGTGATGAGTTGATTTTCTATACATAATTGGAATTCCTTTATCTTGATATTTTGATGGTTTTTGAGAGTTTTTATCATCTTTTTATTTGTTTTGTGTGAAGATGTGTTCAATATTATGTTTTTAGTTGTTTTTATGTTTTCATATATTTTTAGTAAGTTTTAGGTGCGTTTCTATTTTATTAGTTTTATGTTAAAATAAATTTAGTTAATTTTAGTATTTTTTTGTAAAGTAATTAAGTTTCTTTGGGTATGCTTGCAAGAAGATTCAAAAACTTGGGGAAAAAAAAAAGGTGCTAAGAAACTTCAAAGTTAGGGCCAAATCACAATAAAAAAGCTGTTGTTTTTTGTCTTGCCATTAGCCAAGAGCAGCTGGATCACATCTATTTTGATACGGAGTGTTTGGATAAAAGGCCTAAAGAAAAGTGTTTTCTGATAAGTAAATCAAAAAATCTTAAAATTGAATAAATGGCCTAAATGTCATGTCATCCAAATGAGCTTAACAAAAAAAAAAAAAAAAAAACCAGATAGGCAATACCACCTCAACAACAAAGATGAAAAAAAAAAATGAAGCAGGCTGGATCAAAATCAAAATCGAGGGGATTCCTAAATTCCCCCAAATTGCTCATCTCCAACCTAGGTGTTCTTGTTCTTCCCTTCTTTTTCAATTCACGCTCTTAAGCAGAGCAATTCTTCAGCCCTTTGTAGTAGCTCGTCTTGCTGTTCTCCTTCTTCTTCTTCTTCTTCTTCTTCTTCTTCTTCTTCTTCTTCCCTGTCTTCTTTTTCTTTTCTCTGTCTTATTCTTCTTCTACAAAATTTGATGAAAGAGCTCACCAACAAAATCCCTAACAGCTCGTCTCGATACCAGGTATTTTTGGATTCCTTTTTTTTCTTTTTTCTTTTTTTAATTTATTGATATGCACAACATCAATTAATTAGTTAATTAGGCGTAGGGTTTTATGTACACATATATCGTTTTCTTTCTAGCCCTTAATTGTTTAGAGAATGTTATTTTATAAGAATGTTCTTCTCCAATAGAACTGTGAGTTAATGTTAGTCAGTGTATTATTATTCATTTGGATATAATGTTGTTTGTTTGTTGTTGTTTCTCTTATTTCTTTTTTTTTTTTTTACATCCCCCATTGTTTTAGATAAATAAAAAATGCTAATACTATTTCTATTTCTATTTCTATTCATTAAAGCATTCATTATAAAAATATATGTACTTATGGCTAGCATTATTGCTCAAGAGGTTTGTATACTTGTTCCAAAATTGCAGGGGACACATGTTATTTTCTGGACATGGTACTTATCGTATTCCATTGCATTCTTAAAGGTTTAAGGAAGTCATTGTTCAATGTGTTTCAAGATGCCATTCTTCATCCGAAAATGGCATTGGTGATTGATGATCGCTTGAAAGTGTAGGATGAAAAAGATCAACCTAGGGTGCATTAGTGGTAAGGACTGAATTCTATTTAAACACTTTTGATATTGAGTATTTGACACTCAATATTCTTAGCCTTCCTCTTCAGAATTAAATACGTGTTTCATATTCTTGATAATGCAGTTTTAATTCAATTTGTTTGTTATGAAATGGCTAGTCTTGTTCATTTAGATTCTAGAATCCTTTTTTTTTTTACATGGTCGTGGGATGGATCATGGGAAAATGATGGATTTGATTAAATCTTCAGCACTCGACAAAGCTGACAAGCCTTTTTTACTAAAAAATCAAAGTAAAAAGTTTAGGAGTTCATGTTAGTAGCGCATTACTTCTTTGTTTCTATGAATTTTGGATCAAATCTATATATCTACGTAATTTTTAATAGCATTAGTTGTTATTCTTGCAATAGTGCTTTGTTTTGTTTGGGTTGGAATTGTTAATAGCATTTTCTGATTGAACCTTTGCCTAAATGTCATTCTTTAATATTTTTTTTTTTTTTTTTTGCAGTGCGATAACTAAATGGCTTTGTTACCAATTTATTTCAACGTTAGAAGACATTGGAATGAATTTGAAACTTGTTGGGTGTGGTGTGAGGAGCAAAGTGAAATTAAAGGAATAATGTTAGAAGAAGAGAGTCCTAATTTCAGCATGTTGGTTAACAAGATTTGTAAAAAGCTAGAATTGATCGTAGAAATAAGTCATTGAAGATAACATACACGCCGCCAAAACACTCTGATAAGATGAAGTCGATTAGAATTTCTAATGATGATGACCTGTTAGTTTTTAAGGGGTTACTTAGGTACAGTAATAACACAATACCTCTATATGTTCAGGTGGAACAAGAAGAAGATATGAATTCTGTTGAATGGGAGATTGTAGTTCGAGAGGAGATTTGCTTAGCTCCTACTAATGAAGAAGAAATTTAGAGAAATCAACCAGATGATAAAGTTTTTTATTGTGATTTTGTTGATGTAGCTTTAGATGAGAATGCCTCAGCTCCTAAGGACATGGGTCCACTTCCTCCACCATAACCGCTCATGATTTTAAATGAAAGAGAAGTTAGATCAATCTCAACTTTCCATATTTTTACATTCAATGATAGATCTAATTTACAAGTTGGTGACCACTTCAGAATTAAGAGAGAGTTAAGGAAGAAACTTCATGTTATAGCTTTAAAAGAAGGTTAACAAAAAAATCGAGCAAAAATTTACTTGTGGTGGAGTGTGTGGATCCAAATTGTAAGTGGCATGTTCGAGCATGTAAGTTGTTATTGTTGAACATGTTTATCATTCGTAAGTATTGCGGGATTCACTCTTGTTTGCTAGAAAAATGTTCATCAAAGCACAGGCAAGCAACATACTCTGTTATTGGGGATTGCATCAAAAGTCAATCTGTAGGTCTACCACAAGGTCCACGGCCTAAATCAATACGGAATTATGTTTGTAGCAAATTTGGTGCAGATTTCAATTACTTCAAAGGTTTGATGGCTCATGAGCATGCATAACCTCATAAGGGGTAAGGCCGAAGAAAGTTTTGCCATCTTTCCATCGTACTGCCATATGCTCAAGTCTATAAATCACGGTACTATTACCGACATTAAGGTAGACGATAATAACAAGTTTAAATATCTTTTTGTGGCACATGGACCTTGCATACAAGGATTTGTTTGCACGAGAAACGTAATAGTTGTTGATGGAATGTTTCTGAAGGGAAAATTCAGAGGCATGCTAATTATGACAACTGCTCAAGACAGTGAACGTTGTTGTTATCCCATCGCTTGGCGGATTGTGGACAAAGAAGATGATGCATCTTAGAAGAAGTTGTGAAAGATTCCGAAGATTTAGTTTTCATATCTGATAGGCATCGAAGTATTAAAAAGGTTGTTAAGACAGATTATGAGTTAGCATGCCATTGTTGTTGCACATTTCTTGTGGTGCAGAACTAAAAATTGAATGGGGAAGATTTCGAGTCTACATGGTATCGACCTCTTTATAATGATTTTGAATGAGATGTACAAGCACAAAAGAACGAGGTCGATATGGGGTCTACATAGTATCGACCACTTTATAATGATTTTGAGTATCGACCTCTTCATAATGATTTTGAATAAGATGTATAAGTACAAAAGAATGGGGTCGATATTGGGTCTACATAGTAACAACCTCCTTGTAATGATTTTGAATGAGATATACAAGTACAAAAGAAAGGGGTTGATATGGGGTCTACATGGTATCGACCTCCTTATAATGAAATTGCAGCTTGAGATATACAAGTACAAAAGGAAGGGGTCGATGGTTGACACATGTAGACCCATGTAGATACCATGTAGACCCATGTAGGGCATAGGTGTAGACCCTATGTCAATCTCATGCAGGACCATGTAGACCTTATTGTCTTTTTAAGCAAAAATTCACCTAATCTTACATAACAATACAATTATCATATTTTAAGAAAAATTATGCATGTGGTCATTCTGTACTTGTTCCATGTTTAAGAATCATCGCATAAGAAGGAATATTTTTAGAAAAACATTATTTTCCTCTTCTTTAATATTCAACCCATTATGAGGATGAGAGTGAACACGTTGGGATTGAAAAATGAAGAAATATAACATTTTGGATGGACAGGTAAAGTCGAACATACTTTGAAGCTTGGATCGATATGGGTCGTACGGTCAACATAAGGTTTACATATTTATATATTTTTTTTAATAATTTTTGTTTTGTAAGGGGTTGATATGGGTTGATGCATGTTCAACATAGGTCTACATATGTAGACCTCATATCAACGGCATATCGACCTTACATCGATGTCATTTTTTTTCATGTTTTTTGAATTTGTAAAAGTCTATATTGTCAAAATTTCAGGTTGGGGCACATCAAATGGCCTAGCTAGTCTTTTCATTATGCAAACTATATTTGTAATGACCAAGGGAAATACATTAATAAAATTTAATATTTAATTAGATTTAATTAATACATTTACCCTTAAAAATCATATTTTTGTAAAAATTACGATAATATATAATAAACAATGTTAATAAGAAATTTCACTGTAAGTTTGATACGAT
This sequence comes from Artocarpus heterophyllus, assembly GCA_025403435.1. Lineage (NCBI taxonomy): Eukaryota > Viridiplantae > Streptophyta > Magnoliopsida > Rosales > Moraceae > Artocarpus > Artocarpus heterophyllus. The sequence continues at coordinate 16,149 of JAJQZP010000137.1, read as the reverse complement.
GTTGGATATTACTAAATACAGATTTTAGGAGCTTAAAAGCTAAAAATTTTGTAAAGAACATCCATGAAACGAATTTTATACCCCAATTAATTATAATATTGTGGTATAAATTAAAGGGCGATTAAGATCAAAATAAAGTAGAAAAGTATGCCAAAACCCTAAAACAATGTAAAAAGGGTACGATACAGTGTAAGTACACTACTAAAGTAAAAACATAGATATGAGAAATGTTGTGTTTGAACTCCAACAGTGAACTAAAGAATAGGTATGATATTTTATGCAATACAAGAATATGTTTTTCAATGGATTTACTCCAGTAGTATAAGAAAAATATAGCGTGGTAAAAAATTATGCTGTGTGAGATTTGGGGAGCCCACCAAGTGGACACCCCATGAGTTTTTATTGGGCCACCACACCATGAAAGGTGGCCCAATCACTTAAAGCCACCCATTGCCCTTAATTATGAAGGTGATGACTCACCTATTTTTTTTAAAAAAATGTAGAGATAAGTCTTTAATTAAAGCTTAAAACATCAAAAAAATTTCATTTATCCTTCTTTTAAGATTCGACAGCCCCCTCTAGCCTGCCTCTCATAATCTTCTCAAAATAACCTTCTTGCATAACACTTTTCAAGTGAGTTCCAAGACCAAGCCCAAGATTTCATCAACTTTTAAAGCTAAAAATCCAAACTTTTTCTTAAGTTTTCCTACAGTTTTTTCTTGGTTTAAGGGGGGAATTTGACCTAAGATTTTCTCATGTGAAACATGCTTAGGAAATTGCAAGGAAGCCCTTGAAAGGTTTAGGTTCACAAATTTTTGTTTTGGTAAATTCAATTTTTCAAATTTAAAGTTTATTTATTTTTTTGTCTTGGTTTGTTATTTCAAAAAGGCATGTGATCCTTTATGTAAGTTGTAGTTTTATTTTCTTAATTTCATGGTTTATGTTGAGGTTTGTGGTTGAAATTTAGGTTTGAACGTGAAAAATGGCATTTGGTGCAAAAATGGATAGTTTTGTAAACTGTGAAGTGCTTTTAAAAAGAGTTGTGAATTATCATGAAAATTATTTGAGAGGGTCTTGAAATTGTATGAATAGTAGTAGGAATGTTGTCTTAAACAAATTTTTGCAAAAATTACCCTAGGGACTAAATTGTAAAAAAATTCCTATTATTGGCAAAATTGAAAAAAGGCCAAAAACTCCCCTATTTAGTGGGAATTTTGAAAAAGTTAAAACATTGCAGTTGTAGATCTCGATGAAACTGTTAAAAAATAGGGACGGTTTGTCAAAAATTGCCTTTGGTTGTTAGATATGAATTTTTCAAAATTTGTTAAAATTGAAAAAAAAAAATTTAGGGGTAAAAATGTCTTTTTTTGAAAAGGAATTAGGGTATGGTACTTTGAGAAAATTTGATCCTCTTGAAAAATAGGGACTAATGGTTTAAAAAGATTATTTTTAGTCCTGGCGGCAAAATCGTCAAAAATTTTCAAATGAGGAATAAAATTGCAAAGTTTTGTTTAACTTGGGTTTTTATTGCAAACTAGTAATCCGAAGCCCTGAACACTTGTTTTCACACTAATAAGTGATGTTTCACGTTAAATTAGTCAAGTCGGGCCTAGGAATTCAAAGCGGCCCATCGAGGGCAAAAACATCATTTTCATGAAATGGGTAGTACAGACCTCGAAACGTATAAGATAGAGAAAAATAACCTTATTATGGATTTTTTTTAGAAGTTATAAGATCGAAATGAAATGAGAGGATGGTCTAATTTTAAGTAATCCAAAAGTATACGTTATTAACGTATAGCTAAATTGTAACGCCCTTCTTATGGACGTCACAGATGTCGTTGCATTCTTACATTCATACTTACTTGGACTTTAAATATAAATATGAATACAAAACTTAAATGATACTTTTAATTGTCAAAGTAATTAATCATACTTAACCAGGATCCATTCATACATTTTTTTTAAATAACATAACTTAACATTATTTAATCACATTGCTTAACTCATTCCATATCATAATTTATTCAATTATACTTTAAATTAATCATGAACTTGTTTTAATAATGTAGGTATACCAAGTTGTAAAATGAGGACTTATAAAAACATCACATCATATCTTATTTTTCATCACATTATTTAAAGTTTACTTACTCCCATAGTTCGGCAGGCCGAACTGTGGACTTCGGCAGGCCGAACATGATCGGTAGGCCGGAGTTCCCCCAACCGGCATGCCGACAGAGGCTTGCAAATCTAGCTTAAAAACTCATCATCGTTCGGTAGGCCGAACTTTTGGACATCGGCAGGCCGACCGAGCCAAAATCTTTGAGAAAACTTAATTTTTAGAACAAAACCATCCTTTCATAAAAATGCAGAAGTTCATAGTACTTAAAATAATGAAATAAAATATAAAACATAGTTCAAGAATCCTTTAAATATTTATCATTAAAAAAGTGTTCAAATTAAGAAACTTGATTTCAAATATAAAAACGTTCTTCTTGGCGTGCTTCCGGTTACAATTCATCGTGCTTAGTGCTCACACGCCTTCCCATGTCCTCCGCCTAATCCAATGATTTTCTTACCCTTATCTGCAATATGACATAAAACATGATTAGGCTAATGCTTAGTAAGTACATATAATTCTCACAATTTAAAACATTACATAAACATCATCATCATCATTGTCATCATATCATAAAAGTGCCTTAAGCACAATTTCATAAGAACATATCTTTCATTGCATTGACCATTTAAAAACTTATTCCATTTTATCTTAGAGGCCCAAGTGTTACACCATGAACATCATTGTAGGCGTGCCGTCATGAGAGGAGAAGGGTAGCTAATCCCAAACCAAACATGACATCATAATATATCATTTCATAACATTGGTGTGCAACACTTATTAGGTGATACATATATATACATAATTTTCATGCTTTAAAACATGTCATCATCATACATGCATAACTTTAAATCATGAAAAATCTTCATAAGAAATTCTTTAAGGAAAATAACCATAAAATCATCATGAATATCATTGTGAACATATCACCAAATCTTGTAAAACGTGCCATATTGCAGGTGAGAATGTACTTACCTTAACGCTAGCTTACTAACCTTAATATGTTTTGGTGACGACGCCGCAGTTTCGAAATGCTCGTTCCCTTGAGTGTTCATGCCATTTATCCATTTAAAATACAATAAAATTAATACTTATCATAAAACATTCATTCATATATCATTCTTTCATATACCATTCATATATATATACATTCATCTCATATTACAACATGATTCATAACCATCATTGTGACAACATAAAATTATCATCAAAACATCTCATAGACATGTTATTATAATTTTTTTCTTAAATCATAAAAAATTACCTTAAGCATATAAAGACAACCCATACATTTTAAACATAAATATCTTTTAAATAAAATGTTTTCGAACAATTAAAATACATATATTTTAATTTAAAAATTCAAACAAACATCATATTATCATGTATAAAATTATTTCATTATCATAAAATCATTTAAACATACATAACATTTTATAAACAAAAATCTAGAAATAACATTGTTAAAATAGTTTTCTTCTTAATGTAATTTCATAAAAATTTCATAACATAAAATACATTCATCATACATTACACATGCACATTCTTGACAACTTTCATGAAAAACATCATATTTACCCTTTGAATATCATTACATTTTTCATGCATCAAGATTAAACAGTAATATTTTACTGTGAGGGGTAGAATATAGAAAAATTCATATTTTTCATAGAAAAACCGAAATGACATGAAACTTGGAAAAAAATCATCACACAAAACATACATGAACATCATATTAAAAACTCAAGGCAAAAATACAATACCTATAGAAAGATATTGCAAACGATTCGGAGGAGAAGAATTCTTTTCAGAATTAACGAAAAATTGAGTTCTTACCTTGAAATTTCTTCTCAAAATTCTTGAATTCAACCAACAAAATATGACTTTTTCTTTCAATTTTCTTGCAGAGAATTTTTGAAAGAGAAGAAATGGAATGTGTGGAGAAGAGAAGAGGAAGAGAAAAGAATGAGAGAACGTCTCAGAAATGAATGAGAGAAGAGTGAGAAGTTGAGAAAAAAAATCTGAGGAAAGAAAACGTTAAAATTTTTTTAACGTAACAAGCATAATGAAAATTCATTACCCTCCATTAAGTCAGAATTTTCTGACTGTTAGGTGGCAATTGGCGTGGAGGAAGGAGAGAAAAGAGGGAAAGCCAAAACTCTCACTCATCACTTACCATGTTTTGCCCTCTTAAAATGGGAAACCATTTAAATTGACACAAATCAATGCGAAGTCAAACCTTTTATTTCCTTAACTGACAAAATCATTCCATTAATATGTCAACTAATCACCCATTTAACGTAATTATCTCATCCATAAATTTGGAGAGATTTTTGCTGACTGCTCGTCAGCCGTGTTCGGCCAACCGAATTTTCCCCTTTGGCCTGTCGGTTCCACCAAGTCCGGCCTGCCGATGCTTCCCATCGGCCTATCGATCTTTGGCAGACTGTTCGGCCTGCCGAACTTAAAAGTCCAGAGTGTCGAACTGTCCTTAATTGCCATACTTTAAAACATTCAATTCATCATGCATCATAATTAATCATACATTTAAAAATTCACATGAACACTAGAGCACAACGATTCCATGCGGTCGTTACCTGTCATAAAACTTGACATAAAAGTTAGTAACATTAACATCATATATCATATCATATAATATAAATTATTAATAAAATATTCTTAACGTTGTTACTAACTTAACGTGATTCATTACATAAAAATAGGCGGGTGTTACATAAATAGTGATGATTTGGCTAATAATGATATAATTGGCCAAACAGGTCCTTAAACGAGTAACAAAGGAAACTCAAAGACGGTCTTTTTATCAATGAAAACAAGTAAGTTTCAACCCCACCTACAGTATGAAAAAGTAGGTTTAAGAGTATGGTATACTTATATGAATGTGCCTGTGTATGCTGCACAATTGAAAAGTGTAAATGTTTTGCACTTATTATGTATGTATATTGACCTGCATGGTATAATAACCAAAATAAGTGGATGGGTAAATGAATCACCAGAAATAAGGAAAGTGTCGTACTAGCTCCTGAAGTAAAGGGGAGTTTAAAGTTAAAGTTATGTTATGGTCTTGGTGTTACAAAGACCTATGTGCATATATCGTATGAGCACTTGGGCCCTAATTAAAGAGAAGATATGACAAGAATAAGGAATGTTCATAAGAAAGCATAATGGATCATGCATATTAGTATAAAATTCATATGGGCTATATTTGGACTTACTGAGCATAAGCTCATCTAGTTATTTCATGCTATAAGAATTTCTACTAGAAGGTCAGAATGAACGTACTTTTGAGCTAGCGGGGAATTACGAGCAATGTGCAGACCAAGGTGTGGATACCCCCATAGATATGTTTCTGTTGTTATGCAATTTAAATTATTTTAGATATTGATGTATAAAAGATAGATTATGGTTAAGTGAGACAAAACCTATTTTGGACATGCTAAGTATATAATGTTCTAAAAAGAAAGTTTATTTATGTAGTTATACATATAATTAAAAAAAAGAAGTTATAGTATGTATATGTGATATATTTATAGAAATATATATATATAAAAAAAGAAAGTATTCAAGATTTTCATAGATACGTAAGTAAAAAAAGTATTAAAGCACAGCCCGTAAAAAGGCGGGTTGTGACAATTGGTATCTAAGCAGATATCCTGCCATCCCATTGCACATTGCCACATGCTTCTTTGCCATCGCTTAAGTAAGATAGTTTAATTTTAAGTATAAGAATGTTAAGATTTTACTCTATATGGAATTAATTTATTAATTAAGATAAATGTAGTAAATTGCGGAACCACCTAATGAAAATAATGTAGAAGCAGATCAAAGGGCGAGCATCACTTTTGAAGACATGATACCACCTCGATATTACGGGAGTCGACAGCCATGGTTCTAACCGAGTGGCTTCACGCCATAGAAGTAATTTTTGCCACATGCCATACTTCACCTTACCTTAGATTTTATTAGCCTCGAGACAATTGCAGAGAGAAGCGCTTGCATGGTGACTTAGGATCAGTCCAGACGAACAACATAAGGACTGGCAAGGCTTTAAGGAAGAAATTTTAGTAGAATTCGCACCTTTACCACTGGCCGATGATATGCAAGTTCAAAAGCACCGGTTGGTATGGGCAGATTGGCACCATCGGCTTTATATACATGTAGAACCGATATGGAGTAGGTATGTAGGGGAATCGATGGGCCATTATATCTTGAGATTTCATCGTACCATGGCAACGTTGATTCCATTGGAGATAACTTTGAGGCGTCTTTGTGATTTGATTTGGCGAGACCTGCCCGTGGAGATATAACAACAAATTCAGTACACCAAAGACTTCCCTAGCTTAGATGACTTCATTAAAGAAGTGCTGCATGCAGAACAGAACGTGGTAGCACCACTTGAGGATCCCCTAGTGGAAATAGATGAGGATGACGAGGAGAAGGAGAAGGAGGAGGAACTTGAGGACTTCGCATACCCCCTGAGCCTATTATTGCTAGTGATGAATCCACCAACTCTAGTGAGGAGGAGGAGGAAGACCCAAAGGAGGACCTGGAAAATAGTGATATGTAGGAGGTTGGCTTAGACAAGGAAGAAAATGGGCACTTGATGACTTTTAATACCGTTAATGTAAAGAACTATGTGGCTAGCGTAATTTTGACTTACTAATTTTGTACATGAGTGTACTACCGATAAAGTTGTGTCCTTCTCAGCATTAATGTTTATGTTGGCCGGAAGAGATGATTGCTCTAGGAAATGATAAAAAGTTTGTGTAAGAAAGTTTACTAAGTGTGTATGTTAGCACTCTATGTAAAGTTTTGATAATCGAAGATGCAAGAGGAAAGAGGAAATTAATGAAATGATAAGTTCATGTTATTGCTTGCACTTATATGGATGCATGTGACTTGAGAAAATTTTGATAATTTCTATTAAGTTAGTAACATGAGTGTTGATGTAATGTTTATGGTAGGATTTTAAATTGTAATCGATGGCGAAAGTACCTAGAGGACCCGTAAACTCAAACTTAATGACCCTGATCGCTGAGTTACAACAAAGGCTCCAAGCTTAGGAGTAGGAGATGCAAGGGTTGAGAGAGCAGCTGGCTCAACAAAACCCTTTACCGTTAGCATGTGCGGCTTTTCCGCCACCACCACCACCAGCCTTGCAGGCAAAGCTGGGAGTTCCAGTAGCTCCTACAGTTCCTGTTACTAAATTTTACGAGAGATTTCAATAGATGAAAGTCCCAAAGTTTGACGATTCTATAGATCCATTGGTCGTAGATGACTGGCTTACTAGTATTGAAAGGGTTTTGAAGTTTATGGGACTTGGTGATCATGAAAAAGTTCTATGTGCCTCATTCTCTCTCACTAAGGATGCAAGAAGATGGTGGGAGTCTGTTGATTGTAGGAGAAATGTGGATGTAATGACCTGGCCTGAGTTCATCGAGGAGTTCAAACCGGCTTATTTTAATGTAGAAACTATAGCTACACAACAAGAGGAATTCAACAATTTTCGACAAGGGAATCTATTAGTGGCTAATGCTATGAGAAGATTCAATCAATTGGCACGTCTTTGTCCTAAACTAGTGCCTATTGATCAAGAGAGAATAAGAAGACTAATGAGGATGTTCCAAACCGATATTGCTCTTATAGATGATAGCGAAGGGCAAGCTTCTAAGAATGTGGAAGATTGTATAGAACGAGCGACGAGAGCTGAAGGATCTCCCATGATAAGGAAGAAAGAGTGAAGATCTTTTTAAGGCTCGATGGGAGGAAAATGCCTTGGCTAAGCAGAACCAAGCCTCACAAGTAAAAGGACAAGGAAGTAATTTGAGCCAAGGTCAAACTCAAAGCAATCAGACTGGGCGCAACTGCAATAACAATAATAAGAGAAAGTGGAAAGCAAATAGCCAAGGAAACCAGAGGGAACAACCCCAAAAAAGAGTAAATGATGGAGGGAATAGTAAACCTCTCTGCAATCAATGTGGGAAAAGACATGCAGGGGAGTGCAAAGCGAGCACTAATAAATGTTACATCTATGGCAAGGAAGGACATTATGCAAGAAACTGCTGCTCTATTTCTCAGAGTCAGAATAGTCAAAACCAGCAAAGCCCTCATGGAACTCAGCTACACATGGTTCAAGCATAAATTGAAGGTCCCAACATCAGTCAAGGCCGACTGGAAGCTCAAGAGCCTAGTGGATGATTCTATACCTATGCTAAGAAAGTGGATGATGTAGGAATCTCAACTGTGCTAACAGGTCAGCTCTCTGTTGCTAAAACTGATGCTTATGTTTTATTTGATTCTAGAGCGACACATTCGTTTGCATCACTTAATTTGCAAAATGGATAGGATATGAAGGGGATAGGATAGAATGGACCTTTAGGACTGCACTTCCTTCTGGGGAGGTAGTAAATTCTGATCATTGGTTACGTCATTGGTTACATCATGTATCAACGGTGGTAATGGATTTCCTGGGAAAATATGCTGTTAAGATTAATTGTCGACATCGCAAGGTCATGTTCTGACCTTCTGAAGGTGAGAAGTTTGTGTATTCGGGGAAGATTCCTAAAACTCCCAAGGCGCTAATATTGGAATTGAAGGCAATGAAATTGCTGGAGAGCAGATGCACTGGTTATCTAGTGAATCTTGTAAATAAAGACCAAGAAGCTCAGTTAGTACCAAAGAACATTCGTATAATGAAAGAATTCATTGACGTGTTTCTGGATGAACTGCCTGGCTGTCGAAACGAGAAATTTTGTTCGAGATTGAGTTGACACCTGGTACAGGTCCAATCTCAAAGACACCGTATTGTATGGCTCTAGGAGAACTTAAAGAACTTCAGGTGTAGTTGCAAGAATTGTTAAACAAAGGGTTTATTCGGCCAAGTCATTCTCCATAGGGAGCACCTGTTTTGTTTGTGAAAAAGAGAGACAAAACTTTATGGATGTGTATTGACTACCGAGAGTTGAACAAAGTCACGATTAAGAACAAGTACCTACTTCCAAGAATTAATGATCTATTTGATCAATTAAAGGGAACAACAGTATTCTCGAAGATCAATTTACACTCTGGGTATCATCAGCTTCGGGTTAAGGAGGAGGACGTGCCGAAGATGGCGTTTCAAATACGATATAGGCATTACGAGTTTTGTGTCATGCTATTTGGACAGACGAATGCCCTGGCAGCTTTTATGGACGTTATGAACCTGATTTTCAAGGACTAACTTGATAAATTCGTCATTTTTTTCATCGATGATATCTTGATTTATTCAAGAACACCAGAAGAGCATGAGGAACATTTGAGGCTTGCACTGTAGTTGCTGAGGAAGCATCAATTATACGCCAAGTTCTCAAAATGTGAGTTTTGGTTGGAAAAAGTTTATTTCTTAGGACATGTGATCTCATGAGATGGAGTTTCTATTGACTCTTCTAAGGTAGAAGCTGCAAATAAGTGGCCTATGTCGAAAAGTGTTACCAAAATTAGGAGTTTCCTCAGTCTAGCGAGCTATTATCGATATTTTGTGGAAGGATTCTCTAGACTCGCAGCACTGCTCACGGGCCTTACACAAAAAGTAGCTAAATATGAATGGACCAAGAAGTGCAAAGAGAGTTTTTAGGAATTAAAAGATGACTCACGAGTGCCCTGGTACTGACCATACCTGATCCAAACCTAGGAAATTTCATGATTTACAACGATGCATCAAAAAAGGCCTGGGAGCCGTACTCATGCAAAATGGGAAGGTGATCATCTATGCATCCTGGCAGCTAAAGGATCATGAAAGAAACTACCTAATGCATGACCTGGAATTAACAGTAGTCGTATTTGCATTGAAGATTTGGTGCCACTACTTGTACTGAGCCAAATGTGAGATTTATACCTACCACCAGAGTTTAAAGTACATATTCACACAAAAAGAGCTCAATATGAGACAACAAAGGTGGCTTGAACAAGTCAAGGATTACGACTGTGAATCCTATATCATCCCAGAAAAGCTAACCAAGTAGCTGATGCGCTCAGTCGTAGAGCAATGCCTTCTCTTACAGTGATGCAATTCATATCGAGATCTCTTCAAAAAGACTTGGTAGAAGCAAGAATAGAGATGGTCATAGGAAGATTAGCCAATCTATCATTCTAGTCAATCATCCTAGAGAACCTGAAGGAAGGGCAAGAAGCAGATTCTTCACTACTTAGATATAGGAATGAGGACCTTAAGAGTAAGGAAACAGTGTTTAGTATCTTGGAGGATGGTATTTGTCACGCCCCGGAGTACGGGAGGGTGACGTGGCAGATTATTTAAATTAATCAAAAGAGAATTTAATTAAAATCCAGAGTTTAAGGGGTTGAATTAAGTATAAAATGTGGGATTCATTAAAAATACTTTGTAAAGAGTTCATATACATTAGACAATTTAAGACATTAAATGAATAAATATTAAAATAATAAAGCCGCGAGTATGGGTTCCACAACCCACAACTTGTGCACACACATGGTACTGACAATATCATAAATACAATCACAGTCTAGGATACAAATAAAGTTAAATCTTACATGCCTTGATTAAATGATACAAATATAAATTAATCCTCCTATTGCTCTTGAGTTCGGTCCGAAGAATCCTCTCCAAACCTAAATGGGAAACCACCTAGAGGGGGAATTTAAAACAAATAAAACGTGAGCGAAAGGCTCAGTAGGACTAAGTTTTATAAAAATAACTAATTTAAAGAAACATGACATTATTCAGGAGTCATTTAAAAGGAACCTTAAATAAATAAATAAATAAACAAATGAATAATTTGAGTAAAGCTGTCCTTATCCAGAACAGCTTACTTGGACAACCAAAAATATCATTTTCTTCTTCCTAGGCAAACCATAGTATCACCACCGTAGTGGCCCAGCTAAGTTTCAGGACCTGTCCCCAAGGTTGATCTCTACACAACCCGATCTTTGATATGGCATCATGCCTATATTTGTAATATCATTATCGTTCAAACCCAATTACCGAGTGTTGTCATTTACATTCATTATGAAGTTCATTTTAGTTCACGGTATATTAAAATATAACCGATAAATACATTTTTCAAACAACCGTTGAAAACACTTTAATAGAAATCCTTTTTAAAGCCAAATTATTTCAAAACCAAGCTACCAAAGAAATGGGGTAGAAGTCCTACCTTAATACTCGTGCCGGTTGCCCCACACCGTAATCCCGGTCCGCTATACGTTAGCTCCGTGGAACCACGAACGATCCAAGATACAAACTAAGTCGGTCAATATCTAGTTCAAGACATCCTATGTTACTAAATCATTTCATGATGTCCTAGTGTGCCATTTGTATCTTTAAAATCATTCTATAAGGTTGGGATTTAAATCAGTGTTCAAAACAGTGAAAACGGGTGAAAATCACAAAATTTTCTATGCCTCGGTCGGCCTGCTGGACTCCCTGCTTCGGCCGGCGAACTGTATAGTTCAGTCTACCGGAAGTCAGGTCCGGTCGGCCGATCATTCCCCAGGTTCGACTGCCGGACGGAAGAACACCAGCCTACTGATCCCCATTCCGGCCTGCTGAACACGCAGTTTGGCCTGTCGAACTAGGAAACCCAGAATCCCAGCCACGGGTCTCTCGATCCCCAAAACTCAAATCTTGATTCTAACCTGTTTTTCTCAAATCCCAGGCATAGAAAATAATCATAGTTGATAGAAAAACATACTAGAACATGTTTGGACTCATTTAAACAAGATTTAAACTCAAAAATCTCAAAAATCCAAAAATGAGAAAATAGGGAGAAAAATAAAAAATCTTAAATTCAATCTGTTTTTCTTCAATCTAAGCTTAGATTCTAGTGGTTCTAAGTTCATTTAACTCAAATCTAAGGTTTTCTAGGCTTAAACAAACCTAGCTTTCAAAAATGCATAAAATTGAAAATTTTGGAAAAAATTTTAGAAATTTCAAAACTAACCTCAAATTGAAGCTTCAATCCGCGTTCTCGGCTGCCAAATCACGTCCCCGAGCTTCCTCCTTGCTAACCCGAAGCTTGGATTCGAATTTGGTTTCAAAAATTGAGAGAAAATTTGAGAGAGAGGAGAGGAAACCGAGAGAGAGAGAGTCACGGGGGAGAGGAGAGAGAGTGAGAGCTGAGAGAGTGAAGAGAGAGAGGGAGAGAAAGGGAATAAATAGAGAAAAAACGGTGGGCGGTTTTACTGTGCGAAAACCATGTGCCGCCCACGGTTTTGTTAAAACGGACTATTTTTAACATTTTACAAATTGTTGTGTTTTAAAACTCAAAACATCATTTTAAAACAATGAGAAATCATTTGAATCCACCGAATTAACAAAACAACCAAATTCAAAATCCAACCAAATAATCTAATTAATGTTAAAACATTAATTATGGCACACTAATTCATCATTTATATTACATTAACATTAAATAAGTTTCGAGGCATTACAGTATTCTTCGATATAAGAACAGATTATGCATTCTTAGTATGAAGAGCAAAAGAGGCAGATATTAGAAGAAGCTCATGAGGCACCCTACGCTGCTCATCCAGGAGCTACCAAAATGTACAAGGACTTGAAGGAACATTATTGGTGCATGGAATGAAGAATGATGTAGCACGATTCGTTGGTAAATGTCTCACTTGTCAAAAGGTGAAAGTTGAACACCAGCGACCAGTAGGTGAGCTGTAAAAGATTGAAATTCTAGAGTGGAAATGAGACCAGATAACTATGGATCTGGTGACCGGACTACCCAAAACTATAGAAGGACACGATGCTATAAGGGTAATGTGGATAGATTGACCAAATCTGTGCACTTTTTTGCCCTTTAAACGTAGCAGTTTTGTTGAATGGCTAGCTGAATTATATGTCGCTCAAATAGTTAGATACCATGGAGTTCCAAAATCCATCATCTTTGATCGTGATGGTCGATCCACTACTAGTTCTAGAGGAGTGTTCATCAAGTAATGGGAACAAAGTGACTTTTAGTAAGCTTTTCCACCCTCAAAAAAATGGTCAGTCCGAAAGGATCATTTAGACTCTATAGGATATGTTGAGAGGCTATGGTGCTAGACTTCAAAGGAGGATGGGATAAAAAGCTTCCACTGATTGAATTTGCATACAACAACAGCTATCAAACTGTTAGACATGTATGCCCTAAGGAGTAAAAATGTAATAAGTTATGGAGACATTTTTATCAATAAAGAATTTATTGATTGTTTATATACCAAATCTTGTCCTCTTTACGTTCATATTTGTTGAATGTATGTTAAGCAAACAATAGTCTGAGACTGTCGGCCTAAACCTTTAAGAATTGGACATATGATGGACTGATTATGCGGACGGACACGATTCTTAAGGTGACGGTCTAAAACATAAGATCCACAATCGAGAGAAAAAGTTGGGCGCTTTATTCATGCAAAGATTGTTATGTTGTCTATATCCCTTTTGGGAGATGGTTTGTCTTGACCATTGGAGGTGGACTCTATGAATAGAAACATTGGCACGTTGTCATAGGTGACGATGTGTTGGATCGGGACATAAAGTGAATTGATTTGGATTAATAATTCGTCTTGGAAAATTGATTCACTTTAGATAATCATTTGTATTGTATCTTAATCCTGAGATGTATAGTGGGCCTGTTGTCTTGGCTTGTGTCTTTTGATGTACCAAAGGGTGACACCCACATTTTAATAGTGGTATGCATGTCAGTACGTTGGAGGCATGACTCTCTGATAGCGTAGACTGTTATTCATAGATATAGAATCCATAGCTCCTCTTTAGGACAAATGATATCCTCTTATATGCGTTATCCTGTAATTGAAAAACTGGAGCGCTCAACCATTGGGTACATAGGTGTATTCGAATGGTATACTGTCATTGGATAGTAAGTTTTTTGATGGTGAGATAATGGAATGTAAGATAAAAATAATCGGGAAGGTAAGATAGAACTTGTCCTTAAGCCGATTATGGATTATCATATGGGGATAAGATACACTATGATATGTCATGGTGACTTAGCTATACGAGCTTCGTAATTCTATGTAGTTCGAGAGTGCAGCTCCCAGCTTTTAAAGAGTAGCGTTAGAGTTGATAATTATGAAATGTATATCTAGGATATTGGGTTTCATAATATCAGGAGCTTGAACTATATAGGTCCATTTGGTCCCTTTTCTAGCTCACAACATCCTGTAATGACACGGCGTGCTTTTCCAATAATTGGTAACTTATGTTGGATTATTAGACTGGTTGAAATTTGGAAGAATAAAATAATTCATGTTTGTTTATCGGTTGGATTAATTTGTGATAAAAATCATTTAAGATAAACTTTTTGAATTGTAAGGATTGGATAATTCTTGTCTGTTATCGATTGATGATTGATTTTGGATAAATTAGATCTAGATAAACTTGTAGAATTATTGGGAATTCATTTATTTTCTTAGAGATTATCTAGATAAAGTTGTTTTAATTAGATAACTTTTCTATTGGGTTATTTGAATTAAAACTGAGACTTTGTCCTATAGAATCTCGGGTGGAAAATAAAAGATTCGTTGAGATTTTTTATCGATAGTTCGGCCTGCCAATGAGGCAAGTTCGGCCTGCCTATCGCATAGTAAAAAGATCACATGTTTTCATGCGAATTTCATCCGATATTGATCTGCATTTGATTCTGATTCAAATTTTTGAGACCTAATCTGATTAGGATGACCCTAGACCCAACCTCTATGAATAGGGGTAAGTCACACAAGTTATTTAGATTAATTGAGAGATTAAGAGTGATATTCTCCTAGTGAGAAACTGAAAACTCCCTGAGAGCTTTTGTTCACAAATCATGAACACTTGCTTGGGTTCTCTCGATTGGTTGGAAGGAGCCTGGTGGAAGAGCTGTACGTGTGAGCCCACACTCACTCCGGTTGTGGATAGAGAATAGCAAAGAAGACCAGTTGGTTGAGGCTCTTCTGAAACATTACTTCTCATCACATTTTGCGAGGGTTTCTTTGACATACAAAGGTTAGTAAGATCTGTTATGTATGCATATAGCATGTCAAACTTGTGTTTGGTAAGATTACTCTGATGTAAAATTTTTAAATTTACTACGTACTATTTTTTCCAACAATTAGCATCAAAGCCAGGTTTTTACATAAATTTACGAGTTTGTGATCATGTATATGTATAAATTTTGTGATCTTAATCTCTCATATGCTTGAATTTAATTTTATAGAGAGTGGCAGACTAGGTTTCTATATATTTATATATGTTGTCAAGGATATGTGGTGATGTTTTATTAATTAATTATGGTTGATTAAATTCTTATTTAATTATTTATTAATTTATTATTTATACTGGTTATGGTTTCTTAAGGTTAGAATGTGTATCTAGATTTTTCATGTAATTAGATGGCAGACTATCATCTCTGTCTAGAAATTATTATTTACTCTAAATTGTAAGATTTTTTAAATAATTATTTAGAGAAGATGGATCGAGAAGATGGATTTAGAAGTTGGATTTAGAAGAATGATGATAGGCGCTCCAAGCTATTTCCTGAGTCTCTAATTTTATGTTTTTGAATTGTAAAAAAAATAAAATTGATAAATTGCATTAAAAATTGTATTTTCTAGAAGGGAAGATTTCTGCTCGGTCAGCATGCCGAACTCACCAGTTCGGCAGGCCGATAGTCACAGATCGACAGGCCAAACTTGAGGTTTGGTAGGCCATTAGTGGGGTAGAAATCAAGAGGCTCTGGCAGCAGGCCAAACCTGCATGATCGGCAGGCCGATCACATTGATTGGCCTGCCGACCGAGAGCTAGAAAATTTTCAAAAAAGGTGTAGTTTTTTTGATGCAGTTTTAATTTTATTTTTGGGACAATTCTGAGAAACATTAAATTTGGATATGAAAGGAAATATGAAGTATTCGATTCATACGGGATTGAAGACTTGAAGATGGAATTAAATGAAAAAGGATACAGCTTGAGGATTCAAGGATGAAGAATGATAATATGTTGATTATTCTCTT